>JAJTWR010000327.1:22500-37552 GCA_021613335.1 Whitmania pigra
TTAATAAAACATAACATAATAAAATACTTTGTTGTTGTGATGATAGTACCCAATATTTAAAATTATTTTGACACTCCGCCGTACTAAATTATCTCGACATTCAAAATAAGTCATGGTCAGTATGTGGAAATGCCTCCATAAATAATTAACTAATCACGTTTCTTCTATTTTCATGTTTAGCGGTTATTTGGTTTTTCTTACAAACTACCTTTTTAATGACATCATTCGTGCCAAACTGTTGATGCAATATTTGCCAATTTTTGAAAATCAATTTTCCTTGATTAAATTAATGAGTTGACTGTGTTTGTGATTTTAAATAAAAAAATTTAAATAAAACTTTACGATTAGTAATAATATTTTACAAATCATTGATTTATTAAATAAAAATATATTTTGAACTCTGAGAATGTAGAAATCTTCTATAATTATAATTGTACAATGTGTTATTAAAAATAGCTAAATAAAAATATTCAATGACCAGTCAACAATTAACTTCAATATCTTTTTGACATCATATTTTTATTACATGCATGTAGTTAAAACTGAAATTAATTATATATGTCACTAAAGCCATGCATATCAGAATAAATTAAAGTTAATAAACTCAGAGTGATTTTTGGCATCCCGGCGACAAAATAGCCCCGTCAAAATAGCACCATCAAAACATAAAACTCATTTCATTTAATAAAATTTGAAATAAGTTATAGGTTAATGTATCAACTCATATAAATATTTTTTTTATAAAGATACATTGACGGGGATGTTTTGACGGGGCTATTTTATCGCTGGGCTTTTTTGACGGGTCACCGTGATTTTTAATCTAGCGACGGTTTGATAAAAAAAAGTACATCTGTCGCATGACATCGCGCATGATTAGTAATCATTGATTACTCGCATGTTTAATTGCGGACACAAATTAAACACTTCTGCGAAATTTAGGTTCACAAAAAAAACTTTATGTAATAATGATTATTGGGAAATATGCCCTCAGTTTCGAACATCACAGTTTTTCGCAATACTCAAAAGCTTTTACATTGTATGAAAGAATGCAGCTGTATAGCTTAATTTTTTGTTTGTTTATTTATTTATTTTCAAAATTGGTCAAAAGGCCTTTGAGGGCCTCTAACAAGACCAACAAACAACTCTCAAGCGAATCAAGAAAACAACTGCATGCGACAAAACAGGGGAAGCAGGAAAAAAATAGGCGAATAACAAAAACAAAGATTATCATATATTCAGTTTCCAACCGTCAAAAACCGAGAAAGGTCCGCATGCTCAATCAAGCATTTGAACCGTGAAAAAGTACCGGCAGTAAATATCTCCTCAGGAAGTGAGTTCCAGACCTTTGCCACACGATTGACAAACGAAAACTTTGTGGCATCTGTTTTGTAAGTGTCTAGTGGGGGTTCCAGACAAAGTGAACAATATTCGAGTAGTGGTCGTACAAATGTGAGACTCCGGGATCTCTTATTAGGGCAACCTGTTTATTTATTTATTTAGTTTATTATAGTCCGTTGCATGACTGAGATGATTTGGACTTATTAGGGCAACCTGTGTTAGTTGCTGGTTATTTATTAAATACTGTGGTAGTTGGCAGTCTTTTTTGAAAAGATTGCGGACACAAATTGAAGAGCATTTGTTTTGAGCCAATCTCAGCTGCCATCTGTCACTCCAACGAGTAAGTTCATTGATTGCATCTTGGAGGTAGAGTTGTAAAAAAACATGTTTTTTTTTGGTCCGAGTTTTTTTATGTGTTTTTTATGAGTTTTTTTATGGTTTTTTATTGTTTTTGTTACGAGTTACGAGGAAAGATTAAGTAGATGTAAATTAACAACTCTGGAAAAAAGAAGAATTAGAGGAGACCTCATCGAGGCATTCAAAATTTTATCGGGAAGGGAAGGCCTTTTGCCTGAATAGTTTTTCGAAGCCACAAAAAGTGGTTCTACCAGAGGGCACAATTTTAAATTATATAGCTAGGCATCGGGAAACTTAAAAAATAATTATTTCAGGACAAGGGTGGTTTCTTTAGAACATCAAAACTTCATTTTTAAAGTTATAAATTTTTTGTTTTGTTTTTTATGTTTTTTTTTTGTGTTTTTTTTTTGTGTTGAAATATTTCAAAAAGAACAAAACATTTTGAAATAAAACAATTGAAATATTTCACGCTCACATCTCTACTTGAAGGTTGTGGCTACATTCTGAACAGGCATATAGTTTAATGTCGTCTGCAAATAATTTTGTCGAGACGCCAGGAATTTCAGTATTATCAGTTACATCGTTTATAAAGATGAGAAATAGTGTCGGTCCGAGAACGCTTCCTTGAGGCACTCCACTCGTCATGCGCATAGGTTCAGATAAAACACCATTAATCCTCACTGTTTTGGTTCTATTTTGGAGGAAGCCCGATAGCCAGAAGAAAAGGTAAAAAAAAGTAATGTTTTGTTAACGTCCGTTACATAACTAGATGATTAGGACGGTGCTCCCGCAGCGGGGTTTGAATCCGCTCTGCCATCATGAGAGGCTCAGCCTTAACCGTTAGACCATGCGGGCGCACCAGAGGAAAAGGTCTTTAGTGATGCCACATGATTGTATCTTTTTCAATTTGGGGTGGGATACAGAGTCAAATTCTTTTTGAAAATCAAAATAAATGATGTCAACAGATTTGCTCCTCTGGAGGGCAATGGTCCAGTCATAAATACATTCCAACAAATTTGTGCATGTCGATTTTGATCTAAAAAAAAACTATGCTGTTGATTTTTTATGAGATTGTTGCTGGATAGGTAGGCCAAGATATTTTTATTTACAATTTTCTCCATGACGCGACAGCAAGTGCATGTCAAAAAGATGGGCCTGTAGTTAGTTGGACCTTTTTTGTGGATCGGAGTTATAAGAGCAGTCTTCCATTCTAGTGGTAGTTTACAAGTTTTCATGGACATATCAAAAATGTGGCATACCGGTACTGCTAAACTGTGGGCGCACTTCTTAAGACGTTTGGTATGTTGTCAGGGCCGGTAGAGATTGACCTATTAAACTTTTGAGAGTTCGGGTAATTATTTCAGGAGTGAAATCAAAATTATCAAGTTTATTATTTGACCTCGTGCAGAAATCTGGAGTAGTTCCATCATCAGATGTAAACACACTAGCAAGATAGTCATTAAAAGTGTTAACGACCATTTCCGGATCGGAAGTGAGTTGTTCTTGCATTGAATTTCAGTAAACGAGGTTTGATTAAAGAGTTTTCTATTGACGTATTTATAGAATCTATTCAGGCTATTGCTTTTTATCAGACCAAGCTCGGTTTGCACCTGCCTTTGTTTAATCAGTTGACTGGCTTTTTTCTCAAATCGTTTGTATGTGGTTAGATCAGTTTCGGCTCTTGTCTCCTTCCATCGCCTCCAATATCTTGCTTTTACTTTGTACAAGGCCATGTATCTGGGACTTCTGGATGTTGAATTTACCTTCAGATGGGACAAATCTGCCAGACACATCTGTAATAATTTCTTAAACATATTCCAGACTCATCTGCAGAATAACAACTCTGAAAAATCCTATTCCAGTTGAGACCAGAAAAGCAATTGTTCAAAAGTTCATAGTTTGCCAATTTTTGAAAATCTATTTTTTTGATTAAATTAATGAGTTGGCTGATTTTGTGATTTTCATTAAAAAATTTTAAATAAACTTTTACGATTAGTAATAATATTTGACAAATCATTGATTTATTAGATGAAATGACATTTTCAGCACCCTGAGAATGTAGAAATCTTCATTTTTGTATTATTATAATTATAATTATACAATGTGTTATTAAAAATTACTAAACAAAAATATTCAATATTTGACCAATCAACAATTAACTTCAATATCTTTTTGACATCATATTTTTAGTACATGCATGTAGTTAAAACTGAAATTAATTGTATGTGTCACATAACTAAACAGGCCATGCATACCAGAATAAATTAAAGTTAATAAACTTAGAGTGATTTTTAATTAAGCGATGGTTTGATAAAAAAAGTACATATGTCGCATGATATCGCGCATGATTACTAGCATGTTTAAATGCGGACACAAATTACACATTTCTGCGAAATTTAGATTCCCAAAAATATTTTATTTGATAATGATTATCTATTAAAAAAGGGAAAGAATCTATTAAATGATTCAAAGCCTCAACAATTCAGTTCTTTTCCAAATGCATCAACAATTGCCCAGAAGATTACTATTTTTCTGGCAACATTTCCAATCTGACGAAATGGTGGAAAGATTTAAGAGAACCACGGAACAACATTTAATGAAAATGGTGAGCGAACAGCAAGACGACTGGGACTGATATTTGCCACTTTTTCTAATAGCCTAACGAGCAGCAGTTTACAAAACAAAAGGCATCAGTCCAGCAAAAATGACATTCGGGAGGGATATTCGACTTCCAGCCGATGTAGTGTCCGGGAAACCGGAGGAACCTAAAAAATCAGCCTGTGATTATATTGCAAGCCTAGAAAAGAAGATAGCTGATAAACAACGTATCGCTCGTAAAAATATTACTGTTAGTAGCGATCAAGCCAAGGCAAGGTACGGCAGACAAGCGAACAGTGTTGTGCAGTATCGAATTACATGTAATTCGTTACTGTAATTAATTACATTTTTTGGTAATTTTTACTTGTAACAATTACAAAAAAAATTTTGTACTCTTACTTGTAACAAATTACTATTTTTGGTCATACTTTTAATTCGTTACCTTTTTGGCGCAAGACGTTACAAAGTAACATAAATAACATTTTAAATTAGTTTAATTTATTTAAAAAAAATTTAAATTCTAGATTGTTATTCTTTGGTTCGTTCGAGAACCTTCCCCTTCCAGATCATCGCTCTTTTGTTATTGTGGTTATCGCCGGTCGTTTTTGTTTTAAATCGGAAATTGGAGATTAGTCACATCGAAGCTTTTTTAATATATAATATTATATACATATAATAATATAAGATTTAATAAATCGTAGTATGGATTCATTTGAAGCCATTTTTAGTGTCGTTAGCGAAGATAAGAGGAACAAGGGTGAAGATAGTCCGTGGCCGTATTTGAACAAAATGTTCAGATTTCAATCAAAGGATAATCATATAAGTATGCATGCCTACTCTGCCAACAGAAAAAAAAACTACATGTTCAGCATATGAAGGTTCTTCATCTAACTTGAAGAAGCACGTGGAACGCATGCATCCAACAGAAGTTAAGGAATATGGTATATCTGTTGCCAACGATTGTCAAGCTTGATGAGAAACTGGTAGCCAAAGTAGCATCTTCTAATGCAGCAAAGATGGACGAGCTTTGAGCTCTCGTTCATCTGATGCTGACAGTATTGAAGACAGTTTCTTCAATTGCAGAAGGTCAACTGATATTCTGATGCAGTATCTTCGAGACCGATCAGATGACATGAACATTATTACTGGAAGCGATACCCTGAAAAAATTATTTATCCAGTTGAACATTTAACAGTTAACGCATCAAAGTTACTTGTAATTTTTACTTAAAAGTAACTTTTAGACGCTGTAACTTTTAACTTTTACGTGAGTAAATTTTTGAGACAATACTCTTACTTATACTTAAGTAGCTTTTTGAGGTATTACTTTTACTTGTAACTAGTTACCGAAATGAGGTAATTTTTACAACACTGCAAGCGAATGCCATATATTTTAAAGAGGGTGAGCAAGTCTTGCTCTACAATCTTCAGCGGAAGAAGGGAAGGTCACCGAAACTTCAAAACGATTGGGAAGGACCACACCGATAATTTACATCCTCTGTTACATAAAACCCTGCCCTGCTGCACTAAAAGTCTTTCATCTGCTGCCGAACTTGGTAATGTCGAATTAAGCTTGATGAATGCAGCACAAACAGTTGGATAATTGAGTAGAGTTTGCACATTCCTTGCTGAGTTTGATAAATAATAGGATGTAAGTATTGCATAAGTAAATTTTAATTTAGAAGTAGAATGATTATTGCTGATTATTGTGTTTTAAAACAGAGGAGGTACTTTAACTGAATGTCTCTATCAACTAGTTGAGGAACACTTGCATAACCAGAATTATGTGACATGGAATTTGTTTTGTAACTTTTCAATCTACGAATCAAATCGAAGGCTTTCTTAATGTCAGAAACATTGATTGTCATTGTTAGATTGATGGTCGATTATGAGCTGAACATTTTTTCTTGATAGCTTTTCAGAGTCATTGGACAACTAATATCAGGATTGATGTTGGAGAATCAAACTTACAGATTGTTAACAAATATGGTTCGTCAGAGTTTTAGACGCTTGATTACGTCTCACAACTTATATAAAACGTTTTCAAAATACGGCTACTAAGTAATAATCCAGAAGTGAGAGGCGGTAGTAAGCAAAATTTGAAATAAAAAAACTAAGCTTATAAAGTGATGTACCAAATTGTAATATTGAAAAGAAATTTATTTTTGTTCATTTTATTTTAAAATTTTAACATTTTATTGAAAGTAGTTAACTATTTGTAGTTAATAACTACTTTATACTATAACTATAAGTATATATATATATAGTATAATATTTATAACTATAAGTTAGTAACTACCCATCTCTGGACACCAACAATACCTAACCAGACTCAAACTTCTCTGACTCCCGACACTTGAACGTAGACGTCTACTCTTAGTAGTCTGACCTTAGACCTATGTCTCCTATATAAAATAATTCTTGGATTTGTCACCACGGACCTCCGGAACTCCTTCAAATTTTCTCAATATCACGCAACACGTGGTCACACCCTCAAACTGAAACTAGACACTTACAAAACAGATGCCACAAAGTTTTCGTTTGTCAATCGTGTGGCAAAGGTCTGGAACTCACTTCCTGAGGAGATATTTACTGCCGGTACTTTTTCACGGTTCAAATGCTTGATTGAGCATGCGGACCTTTCTCGGTTTTTGACGGTTGGAAACTGAATATATGATAATCTTTGTTTTTGTTATTCGCCTATTTTTTTCCTGCTTCCCCTGTTTTGTCGCATGCCGTTGTTTTCTTGATTCGCTTGAGAGTTGTTTGTTGGTCTTGTTAGAGGCCCTTAAAGGCTCTTTGACCAATTTTGAAAATAAAATAAATACTGAAGTTATGCAGATGTACCATGCTCTGGGACACAACTTCACTGTAAAGTATGGAATTGTTGAGGTCCAAACAATGAATCAACTATAACATAAAAGTATAGCCAAAAGCTTCATATAATTTTTTCCAACCAATTGGTTTCATGATATGCTCTTATGGCAATGTAAAAGGTCAAATGACTCATCACCAGCAAAATCCAGAGCAGTGGTGGTAATTCATTACAGTTACCAACTTGAATTTTCATAATGAGCTCCAAGAGAATGTTTTTTAATTTTTTAATTAAGACTGCAAAAGACTGATAACTGACACTGTTATCAAAATTGTATCTATTTTGTTCCATGCTTTTGAAAAGAGTCCAAAGAGTTTTTATGACATGACCATTAAGAGATTGAAGACATTTGCTACAATAAGTCCATGCATGTTATGTTTAACTATTAAAATGTTAAATAACACCAATCAAATTTCTATCTGAAACCAGTGCTGAAGAAAGAGTCACACAAAGTGAAAATTCTAACACCAAATATAATTATGAGTAACAAATAGCTGAATAATCATGACTAAAATAAATTAGTACAGCACCCCACAAGTTTCTTATACTTGCCATCAATTAATTTCAGATAAATTCAAGTTGACGACCCAAATTCGAGAGCCGGACTATGCAATGATTAACGTGACTGCTTTGCCACATGCTTCTGTAAGCATATATCGGAAGTTCTTTATGCAATGCATTAATGCCTAACCAATTATAAACTATTTAAAATTAAAAATAAATTCTAAAGCTTTTACCAAAACAAAATACAATCAAATGTCTGTGCTATCATTTAAATTTTTTATTTTTGTTAGTCGGGAATCAAATTCATGTAAATTTAATCTAGAATAACACGCATATGAATATAGTACGCATATGGAGGTGCGCGGTACGTAAAATCGAGCATAACGCGCGTATAATACGGGTGAAAATACGGTAATTACAATATATTGGCAAACACAACACAAAACAACTCATTTGTGTCATACCGCAATTTTTTGCATACGAATTATTATACCATATTTTGCAAAGAAAGCAATGAACAATTAGGAACATTAGAAAAACATTGAAAAATGTTTTGATGTGTTCATCAAAAGGAAACAATTTGGAAGATCATAAATAAAATCTCATTCATTTTTTCTGTTTTTAATCTCAGGTGAGTTCATTTCGTCCGAACGCATTCAGCTGCTTTAAAACTTAAGGTGATCCGCCTTCTCTTTACTAAGTGTTCAGCTGGTAAAATCTGTTTACTAATAAATGGTTATTTCTAGTTAATTAATAAATTAATCAGCTGATAAAATTAGTTGGATAAGTTAGATCAGGTTAATAGTTAATTAGGTTATGCATTAAACACTCATAAATAAATCTAAGTGTTCATTTTTTTCAGAAGTTCCAATCTGCCGTCATATTTAATTTGTTGAAAGTCATGACCTCACAATCCTGCCAAATAACTGCCTTCCTGTCATTAATAATGGTTTACACGCTGATTTCACAATTTGTGGGTGGCAACTTGGTTACTTATCAACCAGTGTTCGATGTAATCAGTGGAAAAATAACGTGTGGGTAGGTGCTGAATTCTTGAATTTACGTTGTTATACTTTTATTTCATTTTTACTTAAATGTTAAAATTTTAAATTTAATCATCAATATATAAATTTTTCGTGTTTTATTATTTGAATTTATGAATTTATAAATTTTTCAATAATTTTGAAATAATTCAAATTATTTATTATTTATTTTATTATTCATTTTGTTATTTTTTATTCAGTTTAATTATTCAATTAGTTAAACATTGAAACGCAAAACATTAGAAATAGAATACAGGTTCTTGAGAATGCGTGACAGTATTGACAGATTCATTTGGCGCCGTTTGACTCAACAAGCGCACTGGCATTTACAACATTAACATGTAAAATTATCGCAATTGAATCTTATTTAACACATTCAATTTTTTAAAGATTTAAAAAATAATTAATTGAATTTATTTAGTTCTTAATAATTCTTTTTTTGATTTAAACAAAAGTTTTTATTCCTACTTAAGGACAATTATCCCTGTCTCTAAACTCTGCAACAACCTTAGTTTAGCAACTCAAACCTCAACAAACTGTTCATTGGAATGCTTTTCGAGAAAGAATTGCTGGGGTTTCAATATCCGCGAAAATGTTTCGTCAGTGGTTTGTGAATTATTTCTTGGGACATGTCGCATTCTGCTGTTGAGGAGAACAGAGAAGTGTTCGTATTATCACAACAAAAATAAGGTTTGTGAGTCTCATGCAAAACCGCCGATAGATATTTCGGGCCCCTAGGCACAGCGACCCATGGTCTCCCATGCTATGTCAATTTGGTAATGGAAAATCAAAAAAAAAATATTAAGATTGTAATTGTTACAAAATAGTTCAAAATTCTATCGGGCTGTAAAAATCCAAAATTGCTGGGAACGCGGGAGTTTGCCCTCTTTCTGGATGGCCCTGTATCATAAAACCTTAACCAAAAAATAAAAGTTAAATTGAAATCGATTTACATGAATGTTTTTATGTATTTTTGTTCCAAAACGAATTTGCGATTTCAGCCTCCTAGAGAGCTCTGGGAACAAAATTTGATGCATCAACCTGGAGATTCCAAAAAAACAGGTTTGAACTGAATTTCCATTTAATCAGTTCAATTATCTTATTGTTTTCGAAAGCGATTAAAACAGAAGAACTATTTATAATGACTACTAGTAATTAACAGAGTTAACAGACTAACATTGATTGGGGATATTAAAATTCTTTATTATCCGAAATGCATTTTCTTAATTATTTTTATTTATTATTTATTAATTATTTATATTTATTATTTTGTAATTTGTAATTTTATTCTTTTAAGTCATAATTTTTGGTTAAAAATTTTATTTAGCAAACTCTGTAAAGCATGTATATAAGGCAATAATTAATTTCTCAAAGTAACAATAGACGTGCTTTTTTACATTTGAAAGTAATTGCGTGAATCAGAAAAGTCAATAAAATAATAATATTATCACGACTTTGAAACATTTTATTCAACCCTCTAACACTTTCTAAAATCATCAAACACATCAATCACGTTATATTTAGAGTCCTCAAACTGGCCAGGGATCACCCAAGGACAATAATGTGAATATTTGAATTCTAAGAGAAAGATATTTAATCATTTCTAAACTGATTAAATTAATTTTCAAAATATTGTCATTGAAAGTATTCTTTGTGCGTCATCTTCGACCCTTTCTTCTGTGATTTCTCCAGGAACAATATTTGAAAAACCTCCAGATTTTATATGTATCTTGTAACACCTTAACGGATATACACATAAAAAGTCTTATTGTGATATCATTTGCCTTTTAAAAATTTCAGGACTTCAAAGACACCTCGCCCCTCCAATTCAATGTGAAAGTTGTGATCAGTGGTCGTATCTATCTACCATCTGATGCAGCTGTTCCGCAGCAATCACGCATCGGAGACTTTCAATTTATCAATTCTCTCTTGGTTAACCTCGTCCTGGCGACAAGAAATTGTTTTCTCTATTCACTAAGTACGTTGTTTCCTTGCAGATCAGCATTTCTTTTTGCGACTTCGGGTCCAAGCGAGCATTTATCGCTTTGCTCCTTTTCATCAGTCTCCCAATCCACATTAGGTACTCACCGTTTATCAGGTTTTGCTTTGTATCTGTTGGTGTTGATTGGTTCATTAGTTGAGACAGTTTTTCAGCCGAAAGAATTAATAGCTGGTAGTTGCCAATCACAAATTGTTTCAAATACAAGCCATTACCAACATCGCCCGTCCTCTGCATGTCCGGAATGGGACTGATCAATGTTTTGGTCTGATTAAGCGATTCAGTGGTTCCAGTGATGGGCAAAAATCAAATCGAATCTCAATGGTCAAATCTCAAATCATTTGTAAAATGATTTAAATCTCAACAACCAAATCTCAAATAGAATCAAAAAATTCCAAATAGAATCAAATCCCAAATGCCCAAATCGAATCAAATCTTCCAAAATTTACTGCTGCCCTATCTTCGCAAATTCTTTCGAGCAAAACACAATGAAATTAACAGCCAACATTTTTACAGTTTTATTATTTTTTTTTTTATTTATTTATTGAAACCAAAAAGAGTTGTCTGATAAAAATTGGTGTCTGATAATCAGTACATATAGATAATCTTTTATTTTCCTTTTGATCAAAGGCAAACCTGGCAGCTCCCTCGGAAAATATTGTGAATGCTTTGAGCATGTTTCTGGCATTGTCAGTAACAAAATATCCAATGTCAATGCTCTGCAACCCATACTCTGACAGTATTTCCTCAAAAGCTGCACAAATATTTTTTCCTGTGTGTTGGGACCCGAAGTGTCTGCAAGCAGCCGTCTTTGTTCTCAACTGAAAGCCTTCGTCAAAGTAGTGGAATTTTACTCCAATAATTGGTTCAAATGAACGGCTGTTCCACAAATCTGTTGAAGCATGTACACATCTGACGCTCAAATTATTATTAATTAGTAGTTCAATTTTATTCTTCAAATTGTCTCTTAATGTCTGCGATACACCAGTTAATTTTCTATTTATAGTCCTTCTACTTGGGATAACATAATATGGATCCACAATTCTCATAAAAGAGGCGAAACCTGAATTTTCAACTATGCGTAGTGGAAGCATTGCTTCGGCTACAAGATGTTTCACTATTCCTTCGGTAAGGGCCTTTTGCTTTGGATTGGAATCGTTGTATGTCAGAGAAAGAGAATTTTCATTAATACCTCCTGCCACAGCCATGAATGGTAGCAACGAATGACTCTGTTGAGTTGTTGTTTCCTTATCTTTTTCTTTTGCATCTTTGTACAGCTCTAGATGACTGGACTAAAGAGAAAAATCCCATATTTCCTGCTATCTAACTCGGACATATTTAAAACGCGGTAAAGCTACAAGTAGAACAAAAGCATGTAACCTACAACAATGTTTATTTAACGGGGAGCACGCCAAAGATAAAGAATTCTTAAATTTATAACCATTTTTACAAAATTAAAAATATATAACCATCTTTATTTCAATGATTTGATTTGAAAAAGCAAATCGAATCAAAAAAAGGCAAATCTAATCGAATCAAAATCACTGAGGCCAAAATCGAATCCAACAATGTTCAAATCGAATCGCAACCTAGCCTAAATCACGATTTAAATCGCAATCGCGATTTATTTTGCGCATCACTGAGTGGTACTTTCTAATATGAAGTTGTTGTAGAAGGTGCAATACTGCTGTTTATTTCTAACCCTCGTAATACTCTTCACCGATGTGCTTGGCAAATGTTGGTAAAGAGACAAGTTTCTTCGTTTCATTTCATTTGATTTCAAATTCATGGTGGGAAGAACCACACCAACAAAAGATTTATTTTTAAAGTCCGCAATATCTTCTGCTACATCATTCTTTTCCTCTTTTTAAATTTTTCTTTATGGCATTGGTTCTGATGCAATTTCAGTCCTTTGGATGTCTTCAAGTAAGCCGAGCAGTACTCGCATTTCACTGAATCTTGAATTTCAGGATGTGGTTCTGAAATTTCCTGCAAGTTTTCAACATTGACGACCTGCCTTTGACCTCGGATTATGCACCAAAACATTAGCACCGGTTTTGTCAGACATTATTTAGAGAGAAAATAGTCGGTTTGAAGACAAAAATCCGAGTATAATTATCAGCGGATGTAATCATTAACGACAAGTTTTGTCTTCAAATTTTCCCCTTTTCAACTAGTAGTTTCAAGATGAAAGGTAGGAAACAGGAAAAAACAATATAATTAAACTAAACCAATCGATTTTCTAGCGAAATTTCACAAAAGCAACTCAGGAAAAACAAACCGGCCGGAACTCAGCTCTCTCGTTCAAAACTACTACTACTACTAATACAATGCTAATACAATATTAATATACAATGTTAATAGTATGATAATACAATGTTGATAAAATGTTATTTTGAAAGATTTTATTCAGCCCTAAAAGTCTTTCTCGAAAAACAATCAACATAAGACCACACCACGGCACCCCGCCATAAGAGCCCGGCGTCAAAATAGCCCAGGACGGAAAAATTCCGTCAAAATGGCCCCGACAAAATAGCCCAGGACAAAACAACCCGGCGACAAAATAGCCCAGGACAAAACAACCCGGCGACAAAATAGCCCCGTCAAAACAGCCCCGTCAAAACAGCCCCGTCAAAACAACCCTGTCACCTGGGTCGGACTGGCTTAAAAAACCGGCCCGGGAAATTTTATTTAACTTCTAGTTTGATCAACTTAAACATAAGAAACACTAGAGTCTAAAATTTCTATTCACTATTAACTATTATAACAGCTTTTTCATCGTTTCACTAGTCGATGCTAAAACATCAATGATTTCATTGTTATTGATTCTTGGAAAAGAGTCTTTCTCACAAGACACCAGCATGAATGATCGTAGAATTGACTAGTTCAGAAAATTTCTTAATCTGTTCAAAACGTATTTCGATTTTGAAAACGACAATAATGTCAACACAAATTTGTAAGCCAGATACAAATTTGAATAAGCAAGACTATGCAAATTAAACTTCTGGAGAACAATAATAACAACAAACAATACTCAAAACGGTCAAAGCATTCAAGCCACTAATTTCGAATTAAATTTTGATTCAGTTTCACAACATTTTTTAAAAATACTTTGAAATGGAGTTATCATGGGCTATTTTGACGGGGCTATTTTGTCGCCGGGCTATTTTGTCGCCGGGTTGTTTTGTCCTGGGCTATTTTGTCGTCGGGCTATTTTGTCGGGGTTATTTTGACGGGGCCATTTTGACGGGATTTTTCCGTCCAGGGCTATTTTGTCGTCGGGCTATTTTGACGGGGCCATTTGACGGGATTTTTCCGTCCTGGGCTATTTTGACGCCGGGCTGTTTCGACGGGGCTGTTTTGTCGTGGCTGTTTTGTCTTGAGCTATTTTTACGCCGGGCTATTTTGACGGGGCTGTTTTGTCGGGGCTATTCTGTCGCCGGGCTCTTATGACGGGTCACCCCACACCACAATGTTTAAAGTCCTCAAACGGGTCAGGGATCACCCAAAGACCATGACATTAAAATGTTGCTATTTATAAATTATTAAAATTAGTGTCTTAGTAATAATAATAATAATAATAATAATAATAATAATAATAATAATAATAATATAATAATAATAATAAGAATAATAATAATAATAATAATAATAATAATAATAATAATAATAATAATAATAATAATAATAAAATAATAATAATAATAATAAAATAATAATAATAATAATAATAATAATAATAATAATAATAATAATAATAATAATAATAATAATAATAATAATAATAATAATAATAATAATAATAATAATAATAATAATAATAATAATAATAATAATAATAATAATATAATAATAATAATAATAATAATAATAATAATAATAATATAATAATAATAATAATAATAATAATAATAATAATAATAATAATAATAATAATAATAATAATAATAATAATAAAATAATAATAATATATAATAATAATAATAATAATAATAATAATAATTAATAATAATAATAATAATAATAATAATAATAATAATAATAAAATAATAATAAGAATAATAATAATAATATAATAATAATAATATAATAATAATAATAATAATAATAATAATAATATAATAATAATAATAATAATAATAATAATAATAATAATATAATAATAATAATAATATAATAATAATAATAATAATAATAATAATAATAATAATAATATAATAATATCATAATAATAATAAAATAATGACAATGACAACGACAACGATAATGATAATGATAATGACACTTACATGACAATGACAATGACAATGACAACGACAACGACAACGACAATGACAAT
>JAJTWR010000330.1:0-37352 GCA_021613335.1 Whitmania pigra
TGCGTTCCGGCGGTCGGTTGGCGCGGACGACTGTCGCCGGCTTGATTCTGGCCGGGTTCTTCGCCTTGTCTGGCGCTTTGTCGCCGCCGTTGAAATTGCAGCGCGATTTCGCCGATAGTCAGGCCAACCGGCTGCGCAGATCTTATCGACGAAAGCGCCAGGCGAGCCGGTCATGTGGCTGACCGGCGGCATCTATCCGCAATTTACCGCCATGATCGCATCGGGCAATCCGATGGTCGGACATTATATGAGCCTGTGGCTGCTGCCGGCCCTTTATCGCGCCGGCCCCTCTTCGCTCTACCGCGCGCCATCGGAGATGAGCCCGCCTGAACGCGCCTTGTTCGACAGTCCTCGGACAGGATCTCCAGCGCCAGCGCCCGCGCCTGATCCTGGTCCACGACGCCAATCGCGAAGGCGGTTTCAAGGGGCGCCGCTTCGATTACCTGGATTATGCCGGCGCAATCCAAACTTTGCCCAGGCTTTTAAGGCTTACGCGCTGCTAACCGAAATGGATGGGGGGACGATCTATCGCCGCTGATCACAACAGATGCCCGGAGCGGCGCGCCTTGGCGGCCAAATAACGGGCTGAATGTTCGGTCGGCGCAAAGATATGCGGCACCCTTTCGACGACATCGACGCCATGCTGCGCCAAAGCCGCCAGCTTTTCCGGGTTGTTGGTCAGCAAGCGGACCTGGCGAACCCCCATTGGACGCAGTATTTCGGCGGCTACGGCATAAGAGCGCTCATCGGGGGCAAAGCCGAGTTGATCGTTGGCATCGACCGTATCGAAACCGCTATCTTGCAAGCGATAAGCGCGCAGCTTGTTGGCGATGCCGATACCGCGCCCTTCTTGCGACAGATAGAGCAGCACTCCCCGCTCCCTGCTGCGATATTTTCGCGATGGCGCCGCGCAGCTGGTCGCCGCAATCGCAACGCAAGCTGCCCAGCAGATCGCCGGTCACGCACGAAGAATGCACCCGGACCAGCACCGGCCGGTCCAATGCCGGTTCGCCAAGGATCAAGGCCAGGTGATCCGGCCCGCCATCGCCTGGACGAAAAGCAACGATGCGGGTGCGTTCATGATCGCGCAAGGGAACGTTGGCCTCGCTCACCCGGCGACCACGCCAGCAATCCTTTTGCGATAATCCAGAATATCGCCAGCTGGCAGCGCATCGCGCTCGATCCGGTCGGCCGGCCGCACAAGAACAGCCGGCAGCAACTCGGCCAGCTTGGCCAGTTCCACCGCCGCGCCGTCAACCGCTGCCGGCGGCGCTGGCGCCAAACTGGCGGCTTCTCGCCGGGCATTGGCTACCGGATCGACGATCGGCGCCAAATGCGCCAGATCCAACCCTCCGCTCAAGCGCACCGCCGCCGTGTCATCGGCGGTAACCGGCAAATCCAGCGCCCGGGCTCTTGGTCCCGCCAAGATCAGCCGGCTGGCGGCATCGTCGGCGGCAAACCGATCGAACTGCTCGCTCTCCAGACCGTCAACCGCGACGATCGACCAATCCTGGCATTCCCCGGCGACTTCCACGCGACAGGCAACGGCCTCGCCGCGCCAGGACTGCGTATCGCTCGTTCGACATGCGACAAATGACGGGCCGACCGGGCAGTCGAGGGTGGGGCGGACAGAACGAGACGGGTCAAAGCGGCAATCGCTGTATGGTGACATGAGGCAGTGCATCCAACTCCGAAACAAGATGCAGTTCAACCCCGCAAAACGCCCCGGCAAGGATAAGCGGCGCAACAGGCGGAACCCGCCGCGGAACCCGCGATAGAATATCTCCCTTGTACCGATTTTCTTGCACTGCCGGCAACATCGCCGCACACTCGCCGCCATGCATGATGTCGATGGATCGAAGCTATTATGACCCGCCAGTTTCAAGGAACCGACAGTTACATTGCCCCGCGCGATCTGGTGGTGGCGGTCAATGCCGCCGTTACCTTGGGCCGCCCGCTGCTGATCAAGGGCGAACCCGGCACTGGCAAGACGGTGCTGGCCCAGGAAATTGCCTGCGCGCTCGCTACCGATCTCATTGCCTGGCACATCAAATCGAGCACCAAGGCGCAGCAGGGCCCTCTATGAATACGACGCGGTCTCACGCTTGCGCGACAGCCAGCTTGGCGATGCGCGGGTTCATGAGATCGGCAATTATATCGTGCGCGGCAAATTGTGGGAAGCCTTTACGGCTGAACGCCAGATCGTTTTATTGATCGATGAAATCGACAAGGCGGATATCGAGTTTCCCAACGATCTGCTGCTTGAGCTCGATCGCATGGAATTCCATGTCTACGAGACCAAACAAACGGTCAAAGCCCGCCAGCGCCCGATTATCGTCATCACCAGCAATAATGAAAAAGAACTCCCCGATGCGTTTCTGCGCCGTTGTTTTTTCCATTATATCCGCTTTCCCGATCCAGAGACGATGCGCCAAATCGTCAAGGTTCATTATCCCGACATCAAGGATACGCTGCTGCGTGAGGCTTTGACGGTATTTTACGCCTTGCGCGACGCGCCTGGGCTGAAAAAAAAACCGGCCACCTCGGAATTGCTCGATTGGCTGAAATTACTGATGGTCGAGGATTTGCCAGCGGAGGTTTTGCGCGCCAAAGATGCCAGAAGCGTCATTCCGCCGCTGCATGGCGCGTTATTGAAGAAATGAACAGGATGTGCATCTGTTCGAGCGCCTGGCCCTCATGGCCCGGCGCGAACGCGGCTGATCCGTATGTTCACCGACTTTTTTTATGCCCTGCGCACCAGCGGCGTGCCTCTCGCTGCAAGAATATCTGGCGCTCTTGGAAGCGGTAAAGGCCGGCATCGCCAATTTCAACCCGGAGGATTTTTATTATCTCAGCCGGTCGGCGCTGGTGAAGGATGAAAAATATCTTGACCGTTTCGACCAGGTCTTCGGTCAATATTTTAACGGGCTGAGCGCATCGGGCGCGGGCGATCTTGCCGCGGCCCTGCCTGAGGAATGGCTGCGCAAGCTGGCCGAAAAACATCTGACCCCGGAAGAAATGGCGCAAATTCAAGCCCTGGGCGGTTGGGACAAGCTGATGGAGACCCTGCGCCAACGGCTGGCGGAGCAAAGGAGCGCCATCAAGGAGGGTCGAAATGGATTGGCACCGCCGGAACCTCGCCTTTTGGCGCTTATGGCTATAATCCCGAGGGTATTCGCATCGGGCAGCATGAGTCCCGCCATCGCCGGGCGGTCAAGGTTTGGGATAAACGGGAGTTTCGCGACCTGGACGACCGGGTGGAATTGGGAACCCGCAATATCAAACTGGCGCTGCGCCGCTTGCGCCGTTTCGCCCGGCAGGGCGCTGCCACCGAATTGGATCTGCCCGACACGATCCCTCCACCGCCGCCAATGCCGGCTCGCTCGACATCAAAATGGTGCCCGAGCGACACAACGCCGTGAAAGTGCTGCTCTTCCTGGATGTTGGCGGATCGATGGACGATCACGTCAAAATATCCTCGGAATTGTTTTCCGCGGTGCGCAGCGAGTTCAAGCATTTGAGTTTTTTCTATTTTCATAATTGCGTGTATGAAAATGTCTGGAAGGACAATCGCCGCCGCCATGAAGAAACGGTTGCAACCTTGGATATTTTACATACCTATTCGCACGACTATAAGCTGATCTTCACCGGCGATGCGACGATGAGCCCGTATGAAATTGTCCAGCCTGGCGGCAGCGTTGAGCATTGGAATGACGAGGCCGGAGCAGTTTGGATGCAACGCCTGCTCGATCATTTTGACCAGGCGGTGTGGCTGAACCCTAAACCCGAAGCTTTTTGGCATTACACCCCTTCGACCGCCCTGCTTCACCAGATCATGGGCGGCCGGATGCAACCCTTGACCTTGCACGGGCTGGACGAGGCCATGCGCCTTTTGAGCCGATGACTCCCAGCGCGACGACGATCGAGCGAGTCAATGAGCGAGCAATTTTTCGATCGTCCGATCCTGAATTCACCCTATGCCTGCCCAAATCGACACTGGGAGCTGGATGAGGACGGCCAGCCGACAAATCAAATCCTTGATACGCGCCGCCGCTCCGATCTCATCACCCCGGTGCCGAAACCGAAGAAACTGCGGCAGAGCAAAAAGCAAGGCCATCTCGTCCTCGGCTCCGAGGACGGCTTATCGACCGGGGAACAGGAATACAACCCGACGCCGATCGTCAATGATCTGCGAACTATATCGCAACATGGCAATAAGCCCGAGAACGAATGGTTTGTCACCCCGGAAACCGCCCGCCTGCTCAAGCACTGGCGGCATCATCGCTTCGAAGGAATTCGCCCCTTTTTCTGCCAGGTCGAGGCCGTCGAGACCGCAATCTGGCTTGTTGAGGTCGCACCGAAGCTCGCTGGCCTGGATGCCAAGTTCTGGGCGCACATCAAGGGCGGTAACGAGCAGGCCAATCCGGAGCTGCTTCGCCTGGCGCTCAAGCTGGCGACCGGCGCGGGCAAGACGAGCGTCATGGCGATGATCGTCGCCTGGCAAACGGTCAATGCCGTTCGCCATCCAAACAGCAAGCAGTTTTCGCGCGGCTTCCTGATTGTCGCGCCGGGCATCACCATCCGCGATCGCCTGCGCGTCCTGCTGCCGAGCGATCCCGAAAGCTATTACCGGAACCGGGAGATCGCGCCGCCTGACATGCTGCCAGATATTGACCGCGCCAGGATTGTCATCACCAACTATCACGCTTTCAAGCTGCGCGAGCGTATGGAGGTTGCCAAGGGCACTCGAGCGGCGCTTGAAGGATGGCGCGGCTTGAAATTGCAGACCCTGGAGACCGAAGGTCAAATGCTGCAGCGCGTCATGCCGGAACTGATGGGCATGAAAAACATCGTCGCGCTGAACGATGAGGCGCACCATTGCTATCGCCAGCGCGTGAAGGATGCGGTCGGCGAAACCGAAGACGATTTGAGGGGCGAAGAGAAGGACGAGGCGAGGGAGAACAACGAGACCGCGCGGATGTGGATTTCCGGCCTCGAGGCTGTCAAGCGCAAACTCGGCCTGGCGCTTGTCTACGACCTTTCCGCGACGCCGTTCTTCCTGCGCGGATCGGGCTATATCGAGGGCGCGCTGTTTCCTTGGACGATGAGCGACTTCTCGCTCATGGATGCCATCGAATGCGGGATCGTCAAGCTGCCGCGCGTGCCGGTCGCCGATAACGCGCCGGGCGGCGATGCGCCGAAGTTCAGAAATCTCTGGGATTATATCGGAAAAAAACTGCCAAGGAAGGGGCGCGGCGCGTCCGGCAAATCCCTCGATCCCTTCAGCTTGCCTGCCGAATTGCTGACGGCGCTCGAAGCTCTTTATGGCCACTATGCGAAAACCTTCGAACTTTGGCGCAATGAGGGGATCGGCGTGCCGCCGGTTTTCGTCGTGGTGTGCAACAACACCTCGACGTCCGAGCTGATCTACAAATATATTTCCGGCTTCCATCGCGAGAACGACGACGGATCGACCGCGCTTGAGAACGGCCGCCTGGCGCTGTTCCGCAACTACGACGATTTCGGCAACCGCATCGCGCGACCGAACACCATTCTGATCGACAGCGCGCAGCTGGAATCCGGCCAGGCGCTGGACAAGGATTTTCGCGACATGGCCGCCGATGAGATCGAGCGGTTCCGCCGCGAGAGGATCAAGCGCACGGGCGATATTCACGCGGGCGAGACCATCGACGACGCAGCGCTGCTGCGCGAAGTCATGAACACGGTGGGCAAGAAGGGCAAACTCGGCGAACAGATCCGCTGCGTTGTTTCGGTCTCGATGCTGACTGAGGGCTGGGATGCGAACACCGTCACGCATATCCTTGGCGTTCGCGCCTTCGGCACGCAACTTCTCTGCGAACAGGTGGTCGGTCGCGCACTGCGTCGCCAATCGTACGATCTGAACGACGAAGGGCTGTTCAACGTCGAATATGCCGACGTGCTTGGCATTCCGTTCGACTTTACGGCAAAGCCGGTCGTTTCGCCTCCGGCCAAGCCGCGCGAAACGGTGCGCGTCCATGCGGTGAAGCCGGATCGCGACCAGCTGGAAATCGTCTTCCCGCGCGTCGAAGGCTATCGCGTCGAACTGCCCGACGAGCGGTTGGAAGCGACCTTCGGCCCGGACCATGTCCTCACCCTCACGCCGGAGTTGGTCGGCCCGTCGGTGACGAAGAATCAGGGGATCGTCGGCGAGGGCGTCGATCTGACGATCGCGCATCTGGAGAACATGCGATCTTCAACGATTCTGTTCCACCTCACGCGGCACCTGCTCTATAACAAATACCGCGATCCTGGAGAGGCGCCGAAACTGTATCTGTTCGGCCAATTGAAACGCATCGCGCGCCAGTGGCTCGAAGGCGGATATCTCAAATGCAGCGGCGGCGCCTATCCCGCCCAGCTGATCTATAAAGAGATCGCCGATATGGCGGCCGAGCGGATCAAAGCCGCGATCGCGCTGCGTCTTGTTGGCGAAAAACCGGTCAAGGCGATCCTTGACGCCTATAATCCAACCGGCTCCACGGCTTATGTAAACTTCACAACGTCAAAAAAACTCCGCTGGGACACGAAAGGTCCGCCACCCAAGAGCCACGTCAACTGGCTCGTCTGCGATAGCGACTGGGAAGCCGAGTTCTGCCGTGTCGCGGAAGCGCACCCCAAAGTGCGCGCCTACGTGAAAAACCAGAGTCTTGGCCTCGAGGCGCCCTACCGGTTGGGTTCGACGGCCAGAAGATACCTCCCGGATTTTATTGTCAAAATCGACGACGGTAAAGAAGAGCCGCTGAATCTGATCGTTGAGACCAAGGGATTTCGCGGCGAGGACGCCAAGGAAAAGGCCAACGCGATGCGCGCCTACTGGGTGCCGGGGGTAAACAACCTCGGCAGGTTCGGGCGCTGGGCCTTTGCTGAATTTGAGGCTGTTTATGAAATCGAGGCGGAGTTCGGCAAACTCATCGGGAAGCTTTGCAAAGAGGGCTGAACTTATGGCAAGGAAACCGATCGAGGTCGCAAGCCTGAAACATGATGCGGCCACGCGGCGCAACATCCCGACGGCGGAATTCGAAAGCGTGATGAGCGCGGAGGATAAGTCGCCGGTTCAGCTTGCTTACGCGCGGCGCAACCGCGATCTCGATCCGCAATTTGTCTGGCGCGGCAAGGACGAGCAGGACCGGTCCGATCTCATCGTTCCGGCCCCGCCGCTCTACATTCAAGAGAAGGTGCACCCGAAGGTCATCGTCGAGGATCTGAAGCGCGCGGCAAAGAAGCGCCCCGACGAGGCGATACCCGACCTTTTCGCCGATTTCAACGGGCTGCCCGACAAGGAAGCCGTGACCGAGTTCTACCAGCACGAGCAGAACTGGTCGAACCGGATGATCGCGGGCGATTCGCTCTCAGCGATGGCGAGCCTCGCCGAGCGCGAAGGCCTGCGCGGGCAGGTGCAGTGCATCTATCTCGACCCGCCCTATGGCATCAAGTTCAACTCGAATTTCCAATGGAGCACAAACTCGCGCGACGTGAAGGACGGCGCGAAGGATCACATCACCCGCGAACCGGAACAAGTGCGCGCTTTCCGCGATACCTGGCGCGACGGCATTCACTCCTATCTGACCTATCTGCGCGATCGGCTGACCGTCGCCCGCGATCTGCTGCATGAATCGGGAAGTATCTTCGTGCAGATCGGCGACGAGAACGTCCATCGCGTCCGCGCGCTGATGGATGAGGTGTTTGGGGAGGAGAATTTTGTTAGTCTGATTTCAATTCAAACAACACAGGTTTTAAAGCTAATTATCTCGGCAATATGTCAGACTTTGTTATTTGGTTTGTAAAGGATAAGAAAAAAGGAAATTTCGACGCCCATTTTATCAGAAATCGTTCGAGCTTGGAGAGGGGAACGCCCGTTGGCTCCTGTTACCAGACTTTCGATACCGCGGGGTGTCCACCACAGAAAAGCGCGGGGAAGTCTCTATTCCTGAGGGCAGTCAGCTATACAAGCCCGACAATATCATCTCTCAAGGCCGATCTAAAGAACAACAGATATTCAAATATCAGGGATTCTCATATGACACTTGGTCAAAAAACTCACACTGGAAGGCAAGTTATCCAATTGGCATGAATCGCTTAGCATTCGCTGGAAGAATTCATGTTGCGGAGAATTCGATTCAGTACATGCGGTTCCATACCGATTTCAACGCTTCTGTTCATGGCAACATATGGACAGATACCGGAACAGGAAATTTTACTGACGATAAAACTTACGTCGTGCAAACTAACCCTAAAGTCATCGAGCGCTGTATCCTGATGGCGACCGATCCTGGCGATCTGGTGCTCGATCCCACCTGCGGTTCGGGCACGACGGCCTACGTTGCCGAGCAATGGGGGCGGCGCTGGATTACCATCGATACCAGCCGGGTTGCCATTGCGCTGGCTCGCTCGCGCCTGATGGGCGCGCGCTACTCCTATTACCTCCTCGCCGACAGCCCCGAAGGGCAGCGCAAGGAAGGCGAAGTCACCCGCACCCTGCCGAAGACGACGCCGACGCGCGGCGATATCCGCCACGGCTTCGTCTATGAGCGCGTGCCGCATGTCACGCTGAAAAGCATCGCCAACAATACCGAGATCGACGTCATCTGGGAGAAGCGACAGCCGGCGGTGGAGGAAGCGCGCGCAGCGCTCAACGCCGCGCTCCAGGGCCATGGGCATCCGTTCAAGGTGGAGAGCGGCGGTCGCGCTGGCGCAAAGATCGATTTCACCGCCTTGGGAGAGGTGACGCTGCCCTCGGGCGAGAGGGCCCCCGCCAACGGCTTCATGGAATGGGAAATCCCGCGCAAAGCGCCGGAAGGGTGGCCGGAAGCGGTAAAAACCGCGCTCGCCCGCTTCTGGGAGGCGCGCATCGCTCGCCAAAAGGAAATCGACGCCTCGATCGCCGCCAAGGCTGAATCCGAGTTTCTCTACGACAAGCCCTATACCGATCCGGCGCGCGTGCGGGTTGCAGGTCCTTTTACCGTCGAAAGCCTGTCGCCGCATCGCACGCTGGCGGTCGATTGGAACGATGAGCTGGTCGATCTGCTCGATGCCGCCGAGGGCAAGCGCAAGGTGGCCGGGCGCGACGAGAGCATGACCGATTTCGCGCATATGATTCTGGAAAACCTCAAAACCGCCGGCGTGCAGCAGGCGCACAAGGAAGACCGGATCGCCTTCACCGCGCTGACCGGCTGGCCGGGGCATTTCATCTGCGCGCAAGGGTTTTTCATGGAAGGCGAGCGCCAGAAGCGCGCAGGCATTTTCATCGGTCCTGAATTCGGCGCTGTCTCGCGCCCCGATCTGGCCGCCGCCGCGCGCGAGGCGGGCGATGCCGGCTTCGATGCGCTGATCGCCTGCGCTTTCAACTACGACGCCCATTCGGCCGAAATCGACAAGCTTGGCTGCGTGCCGGTGCTCAAAGCCCGCATGAACCCCGATCTGCATATGGGCGCGGAGCTTAAGGCCACCGGGGCTGGCAATCTCTTCGTCATCTTCGGCGAGCCCGACATCAGAATCGAGGATGCCGGAACGGATTCTTCAGGAAACCCGCTGATCCGCGTGAAGGTTTTCGGCGTCGATGTGTTCAAGCCGCAGACCGGCGAAGTGATCTCTGAAGGCACCGATGGCATCGCGCTCTGGATGCTCGACACCGACTATAATGAGGAAAGTTTCTTCGTCCGCCATGCCTATTTCCTCGGCGCGAACGATCCCTACAAGGCGCTGAAGACGGCGCTGAAAGCGGAAATCGACGAAGAAGCGTGGAACAGCCTCTATTCCGACGCATCCCGCCCGTTCGAAAAGCCCAGGAGCGGGCGGATCGCGGTGAAGGTCATCAATCGCCTCGGCGATGAGGTCATGAAAGTGTTTGCGGTGTGACGATGGCGCTTCGGATCGCCGACAGGTCACCGGCAGCCTCGTTCGGCTGACGGCGCAGGAGCGCAAGGCGGTGAAGACCGCCGCCTGCGAACAGCCTGACCACCAATGACGCGCCGGGACCATACGCTTAGTTTCAGGCGCCAGGGTTTCAGGCGTCGGGGTTTCAGGCGCCAGGGTTTCAGGCGCCAGGGTTTCAGGCGCCAGGGTTTCAGGCGCCAGGGTTTCAGGCGGCAAACAGGCTGTCGGGATCGCGGAAGGTCTTGAATTCAAGCGCGTTGCCCGACGGATCTCGGACGAAAAACGTGCCTTGCTCGCCGGCTTCGCCTGAAAAGCGTATCTTTGGCGCCAGCACGAAGGGGATGGCGTTGGCGCGCATGGTCTTGACGAGTTCTTCCCATTGCGTCCATTCGAGCGCGACGCCGAAATGGCGCAAGGGGACGGCATCGCCATCGACCGCGCTGGCGCCGCCATCCTCGCACGCTTGCGCGCAGAGATGGGCGGAGAGCTGGTGGCCAAAAAAATCGAAATCGATCCACCGATCGGTTTGCCGTCCGATTTTGCAGCCCAAAATACCGCCATAAAAGGCGCGAGCTGCGTCGATATCGTGGATTGGAAAGGCGAGATGGAAGACAGGCACGGCGGACTCCACCGATGACGCGCTAGCAAAGCCCCACAATGAACCGACCACGGGCAGCCCTTCAAGGATATTTCTAATAAAGCCCGCTTGCCCTACATGCGTGAAATGCTTATCTAGGAAGAGGATACTCGTCATCGCATTCGACCGGAACTCTCATGCTTGAAACACTGATCTTGGGCGTTATCGCCGCTTTACTGTTTTTCAAGCTGTTCAGCGTGCTTGGCAAACGCACCGGCAACGAACGCCCGCAACCCGGACGGTTCGAGCAAGCGCCTCCTTCCCCGGCGCACAGCGGCAATGTCATTCCCTTGGCGGATCGCAAAGGGAGCATGGCGCCGCCGCTGATGCCCGGCCAAACGATCGATCAACCGCGTTCCGTCGCCGATGGCTTGGCGGAAATTCGCCAGGCAGATGCGAGCTTTGACGAAGGCGTTTTCCTGCAGGGCGCGCGCAGCGCCTTTGGCATGATCGTATCGGCGTTTGCCGCCGGCGACGCCGCCGCGCTGCGACCGCTGCTAGCGGATGCCGTGTTCAGCAAGTTCTCCGCCGCCATCGCCGAGCGCCAGCGCAATGGCCGGACGCTGGAAACCAGTATCGTCAGCTATGAGGATGTCGATCTCGCCGAGGCTCGTTTGGACGGGCGCGATGCCCTGGTCACCGTGCGTTTTACCACCCGACAAACCAATGTCATCCGCGCGGACGACGGTACGATTCTGGATGGCGGCGGCCCGCCGGAAGAGGTGGTCGATCTGTGGAGTTTCACCCGCGACACCCGCTCGCGCGACCCGAATTGGGTCCTGGTCGCCACCCGCACCCCGTGACAATCGGTATGGCGGGCGTCTGGCGGCAACGGTTCGCTCATGCGCTGTTGACGGGGGCGCTGTTGACGGGGGCGCTGCTGACGGGGGCGCTGCTGACGGGGGCGCTGCTGACGGGGTGCGCCGGCGAGCCTGATGAAACCTTGCGCTTGGCGCGGCAAAGTTTCGCCGCGCTCGCCGGGTGGAGCGAAGACGATCAGGCAGCCGCCTTGCCGGCTTTGCACAGGAGTTGCGGTAAGCTGATCCAACTGCCGGCTGACCGGCCCATGGGCGCGGATGGCAGATTCGGCGTCCAGGCCGACTGGCAGGCGGGCTGCGCCGCTGTGCTCGCCTTGCCGCTCGATGCCAAAGCCGAGCGCGTGCGCGCGACGCTCGAACAGTATTTTCAGCCTTGGCGCGCCATGGCTGGCGGGGCTGACAGCGGCCTGTTCACCGGTTATTACGAAGCCAGCTTGAATGGCAGCCGCCAGCGCGACCATCGTTATCGCACAGCGCTGTACCGCCGCCCGCTCGATCTGGTCACGGTCGAACTTGGCGATTTCAACGCCGAATGGCGCGGTCAGCGCATTGCCGGCACGGTCGATAACGGCAAGCTGCGTCCCTATGCCGACCGCGCCGCCATCGATGCCGGCGCTCTTGCCGGCAAGGGGCTGGAATTACTGTGGGTCGACGATCCGATCGGCGCTTTCTTTGCCGAAATTCAAGGGTCGGCGCGGGTACGATTGGCCGAAGGCGGCGAGATCAGGATCGGTTATGCCGCCCAAAACGGCCATCGCTATCACGCCATTGGCAAGGAACTGATTTTACGCGGCGCGGTGACGCGCGAACAACTCTCGATGCAAACCATCCGCGCCTGGTTGGAACGCAACCCCGGCGAAGCGCCGGCTGTGATGCGGCTCAACCCGTCGGTGATTTTTTTTCGTGAAATCGGGAAAGACGGGCCGATTGGGGCGCAGGGAGCGGTTCTAACCCCCGGTCGCTCGCTGGCCATCGATCCGCGTTTCATCGCGCTTGGCACGCCGCTGTGGCTTGAGATCGACGATCCAGAGGAACGAACCGGCGGTAAACTGCGCCGGCTGGCGGTTGCCCAGGATACTGGCGGCGCCATCCGCGGCCCGGTGCGCGGCGATCTGTTCTGGGGCCATGGCCACGAGGCCGAACGGCGCGCCGGCGCCATGAAACAGCCGGGCCGCTATGCTCTGCTGTTGCCGCGCACCGTAACGCCCGATTGACAGGGCCGTACCGGATCGGCGCGCTATCCGAAATGCGCGCTCGCACGATTTCTCAAACGGTCGATGGCGGGCTCAATAGGCGCGCTCGCGATAGACGCAATCGATATCGCCCTGCCACAGGTCGCGATAAGCGTCAAGCAGGTCGTCGGCTAGCGTGCGGTTCGACCCGGCGATGCCGAACAGCGTGTCGAGAAACACGGTTTCATCCTCGTTGAGGGGGTTGAGGCGATTGCGCCGGCGCAACCCCTCGCGAGCGATCGCCAGCGTTTCGCTTGCCAATTCGCGCACCGATCGCTGGCGAAACGGCGCGGCAAGAGCGTATTTCGGCACGTCGCGGCGCAAATTCGCCTGTTCCTCGACCGTCCAATCGCGCACCAGATCCCACGCCGCATCGAGAGCCAGATCGTCATAGAGCAACCCGGTCCACAAAGCCGGCAAGGCGCATAAACGTCGCCAGGGGCCGGCATCGGCGCCGCGCATTTCCAGATAGCGCTTGAGCCGCACTTCGGGAAAGGCGGTCGACAAGTGATCGACGAAATCGCCAAGCCCCGGCCTTTCTCCTGGCAGGGCTGGCAGCCTGCCCGCGATGAAATCGCGAAAAGACTGGCCGGCGGCGTCGATATAACGCCCGTCGCGATAAACGAAATAAAGCGGCACATCGAGCAGGTAATCGACATAGCGTTCAAAGCCCATGCCGTCTTGAAACACGAAGGGCAGGATGCCGCAACGATCCGGGTCGGTGTCGGTCCAAACGTGGCTGCGCAGACTCTTGAAGCCGTTGGGCCGGCCTTCGGTGAAGGGGGAGGCGGCGAACAAGGCGGTGGCCACCGGTTGCAGTGCCAGGGAAACGCGGAATTTACGCACCATATCGGCTTCGCTGGCATAATCCAGATTCACTTGCACGGTGCAGGTGCGCAACATCATGTCCAAGCCCATGGCGCCGCGTTTGGGCATGTAATCGCGCATGATGCGATATCGGCCCTTGGGCATCCAGGGGATGTCCTGGCGACGCCATTTCGGATCGAAGCCCAACCCCAGGATGCCGGCATCGAGCTCGGCGCAAATCGCCTTGACTTCGAGCAGGTGATCGTTGGTTTCCTGGCAGGCGTCGTGGACGGTTTCGAGCGGCGCGCCGGACAATTCAAACTGACCGCCCGGCTCCAAGCTGATATTGCATGCCCCTTTGCTCAAGGCGATGGGGTTGGCGTCCTCAAACACCGGGGTCCAGCCAAAACGGGTCATGCCGGTCAATAAGGCCCGAATCCCGTTGGCTCCATCGTAGGGAAGCGGGCGGAAATCCTTGCGCGAAAACACGAATTTCTCATGCTCGGTGCCGATGCGCCATTGGTCGCGCGGCTTGTTGCCGCCTTCCAGATAGGCGATCAACTGACGTTTGTCGGTGATCGGGGCGCCACGATCCGAAGGGGTGCCGGCCATGGGAATACTCTCTTTCGCTAAAGCAACGACGCAGCCGATGGCGGATCAGCGCGCCGCAGATGTCGAGCGCCAGTCGCCGGCAACCGCTTGCACAATCGCCAGGGCGGCAATGGCAGCCGTATCGGCGCGCAAGATGCGAGGACCGAGACTAACGCAACTAAGAAATGGAAGTTGACGCAGAAGGTCAAGCTCGCTTGGCGCGAAGCCGCCCTCGGGGCCAATCAACAAAGCCAGCGGCTGACCGGCCAAGCCGACGGCAAGATCGCCAAGCGGGGCGGCGCTGCCCGCTTGCGCGCCGACTTCGTCGCATAACAGCAAGCGCCGGTTTGCCGGCCAATCGCGCAACAGCCGCTCCAGATCAATGGCTTCGGCGATCTCAGGCACATGCAGGCGGTCGCATTGTTCGGCAGCCTCGATGGCTTGGGCGCGCAAGCGCGCAAGATTGATCCGCGTGACGGCGGTCAAGCGGGTCATGACCGGCTGGAAGCGCGTCACCCCCAATTCGGTTGCCTTTTCGACGACGATATCGATCCGCGCCCGCTTTATCGGCGCGCTCAGCAGCCACAGATCGGCTTGCCCCGGCATGTCGGGCAAGCGGCGCTGTTCATGGATGACGAGGCGGGCTTGCCTTTTGGTCAATTGTTCGATTTTGGCCGCCCATTCGCCATCGCGCGCATTGAACAGGGCAAGCCCGTCCCCGGGGGCAAGGCGAAGCACCGTGCGCAACTGGTGGATTTGCGCCAGCGACAGCTGAGGCGTTGCCGTCCGATGTAACGGCTGATCGAGATATAGACGGGTTGCGATGCGCATCTTCTTGCCTCTTGGCATCTCGAACAGTTTCGCTTCAAAGGCTCGCCGACCGGCAAGTCGAATCGGTTTTATGTAAACTTCTCTCGAACGGCAATGACGAAGTTCACGGCGGTTCAAAGCTCGCGACGATGATTTTGCCGTAATTTTAGCTTTTTTTAACGCTAGCGAATTGAATTTGACGCTCGATGCCGGCCGGCATCGATGTCGCAGCGAACGTCGAATTGGAAAAATCCGCTGGATCGATAAAGTTGCTAGTGGTCATCTAGCCGTGTGAAGTGATGATGGACAAACGGGTAAAGGGAAAGTTTGACAGGTGGAAGTCAGCCATCATTTGATTCTGCTGGGGGCGGCCTTGGTGCTGCTCAGCATTTTCGCCAGCTTGTTCTCGGCGCGGCTGGGAGCGCCCTTGCTTTTGTCTTTTCTGGGTTTGGGAATGCTGGCTGGCGAAGACGGACCGGGCGGGCTGCGCTTCGACGATTTCCAGGCGGCTTATCTCATCGGCTCGACCGCATTGGCAGTGGTGCTGCTCGATGGCGGTTTGCGAACCGAAAAAGCGATGTTGCGGCGCGCCTTCGCCCCCGCTTTGTCGCTTGCCACCGTCGGCGTGGTCGTCACCGCCGGCATCACCGGGGTGGCGGCAAAGTTTTTGTTCGATATTTCGTGGCTGCAAGGGTTCCTGATCGGCGTGATCACCGCCTCCACCGATGCCGCCGCCGTGTTCGGTTTGCTCAAATCGAGCCAGATCGAGTTGCATGAGCGGGTCAAGGCCACTTTGGAGGTCGAGTCCGGCGCCAACGATCCGATGGCAATTTTTCTGACCGTGCTGCTGGTGGAAATGTTGACCCATAAAGGTTTGACGCTCGATCTGCATCCGCTGGCGCTGTTTTCGATTCAAATGGCGGGCGGCGGCGGCATCGGTCTGGCGGGCGGTTATCTGCTGCTGTGGTTGATCAACCGGGTCGATATTGCGCAAGGAATGTATCCGCTGCTGGCGGTTGCCGGCGGGTTGTTCATTTTTTCCGCCGCACAGTCGGTGGGGGCAAGCGGCTTTCTGGCTATTTATCTGGTCGGGTTGATCCTTGGCAATCACCGCCACCGCGCCTCGCAGGTGACCAGCCGTTTTCTCGACGCTTTTTCCTGGCTGTCGCAGATCGTCATGTTCTTGATGCTGGGGTTGCTGATCACGCGCAAGCCAGATCGTGCCTTTGGCGATTCCCGCCTTGTCGGTGGCGGCGGTTTTGATCTTGTTTGCCAGGCCATTGGCGGTTGCCATGTGTCTGCTTCCTTTTCGCTTTGGCAAACGGGAAATTCTGTTCGTCTCTTGGGTCGGGCTGCGCGGCGCCGTGCCCATTTTTTTGGCCACCGTGCCAGTATTGGCGCAAGCGCCGGGCGGCAAGGTTTTTTTACCGTGGCCTTTGTCGTCGTCATGGTCTCGCTGACCATTCAAGGTTGGAGCGTCGCGGCGGCGGCGCGCAAATTGCGCCTCACCCTGCCGCCTTTGCCGCCAGCGTCCGAGCGTTTGGATTTCGACTTGCCGGCAGTTCGGAGGGCAGCGGCAGCGTCGTTGGCTATCGTATCAGCCCTGACAGCGCTGTGTTGGGTCATGCGCCAGAGGCGTTGCCATTGCCGGGCGGCGCGCAGATCGTGCTGACCGTGCGCGATGGGGTGATGAGCGGGCCCAACGCCATCGACCGGCTGGCGTCCGAGGATTACGTTCTGGTCATAGGCCAAGCCGACGATATGCTCGATATCGGCCGGTTGTTCGGTCCACGCAACCGCCGGCGCTCAGCCGATGCCACTGGTATGCTCGGGGCGTTCAGCTTCGAGGCGACCGCCCGCTTGGGTGAATTGAGCAAATTGTACGGAATTCCCATCGATACGCTGGATCCCAATCAGTCGGTGGGCGATTATCTGCGCCGATCCTTGCGCGCCGCCCCGGCGATAGGCGACCGGCTCAGCCTCGGGCCAGTCGAGCTGGTGGTTCAAGACATGAACGGGCTGGCTATCACCCAGGTTGGGCTGGATCTCGAACCCCAACACGATACCCTGCCGTGGCGCGATTGGATGCGCCGCTGGCATAAGCGGACTGCAAACGCCGCTGCCGCGCCCGGACAGAAAGCGCCGGGACAAAACCGGCAGCGCCTGCGCCAACGGGTGGCGCGCACTTTACGAGTCTGGCGCCGACGTTGAACCGGCGCCTCATCGTTCTTGTCGCGCTTATCCGTATGCTGCTGCCGGTCACAAGAAAGTTTGAGCCGGTTATTTCTTGTTGATGACCTGCTTCAGCTCATCGATACTGGCGCTGACGCGCTTGCTGATGACTTCCGCTGCCTCACGATTAGCCTTAGCCACCATTTCGGCAAGCTCGCGCATATTGGCCAAAGCCTTTTCAAAAGCGGCTTTGGAAAGTTCCGCCTGCTTGTTCACTCGATCTTCCGGGGCGCCTTGGTTAACTGCCTGACGCATGACGCTGCCGGCTTCGTCCATCGTTTCCTTCAAAATTTCCATTTGACGACGGGCGACTGCCTGAAACCCCTCGAACGCCAGTTGATTGGCGGCGGCAACCGCCTCGATATTTTTGCGTTGGGTTGCAACCAGCGAATCGAAATCAACTCCTGGGACTTTGAAGTCGCCCATAAGTTTCGAAAAATCCAAATCCGAGAAGGGATTGCTGTAGGCCATGCGCGCTCTCCTATGCTGCACTGCAATAACAATGGTGAGGATCTACATCGCGCCTATAATTTAGTCAATGGCGCATTACCATGTCATATTGCCGCTTGAAATCGCCTGAAATTCTGTTACGTGACGGCGCGGTTAACATAGAAGATGCGCTATGACACTATAATATATTGGTTTTCTTGGTTTATTTCTTCGGCTGACGGTATCTGGCAAGGCGAGTCGACCGGACGGATTTCCTAGACTCACTCCCGAAATGCGTCAAATTGCCGCAGATGGCGGCTGCAAAACGGTTTCTGTCCAAAGGCATGGCCGGGGCAGGCGCGCGCTTGTTGCGCTGCACAGCGATGAGCGATTGCCCGCTAGCCATGAGTTCACGCCACGAGGCGCGCCGGTCAGAGCGCTTCGAGCTTGGCCAATTGGCGCGATCGCTCGGCGGCGGCGGCGATAGCCCTGGTCATCAAGGGTTGCAAACCGTCCTTGGCCATGAGAAGGGTCAAGGCTGCCAGGGTTGTGCCGCCGGGGCTGGAGACCGCTTCGCGCAAAGCCGCCGGGGACAAATCCGACCGATGGACCAATTCGCCGGCGCCAGCGACGGTCGAGCGCGCCAGGCGCATAGCCAGATCGGGCGGCAAACCGGCTTCCTGCCCGGCCTGAGCCAGGGTTTCGATCAGCAAAACAGATAGGCCGGCCCCCCGCCCGACACGGCTGTGACCGCATCGATCAACGTCTCATCCGTGACCCATGCCACCTCGCCGCAGGCGGCGAGCAGATCGTTGGCTTCGGCCTTGCGTTTGGCGTCGGTTCGGTCATTGGCAACGGCAACGGCGATGCCGCGAGCGATGGCGGCGGGTAAATTGGGCATGGCGCGAACGATGGCGGCGCCTGGAAAATACCGGTCGAAAAACGCCAAGGTTTTCCCCGCCGCGATGCTGATTGCCAGCGCGCCTCGATCGGTGAAGCGGCGATAAGGTGCGAGCGCTTGCGGCATTGCCTGCGGCTTTATCGCCAGCCCAGCGTTCGCGGCGCGACATCCTCTGGCAAGGATTGCGGATCGGCAACCGCCATCACGCGGGGTCGTCCTGGAACTCCGCGCGCCGGCCGGGATCCGGCTCGACGATGACCAGAGAAAGCAAACCGCGCTGCAGCCAGCCGCGCGCCAAGGCGCTGCCCATGTGACCGCAGCCAACCAGGGCGACAAGGCCGTTCATGCTTCGCCCACGGTTTCGAACAAGGCCGCGGCGAGAGCTTCGCCCGCCGGTTTGCCGCCCCAGATAACGAATTGAAAAGCGGGAAAAAACCGCTCGCATTCGGTAATGGCGGCATCGACGACGTCTTCGAGCAGTTCCGAACTGGCGCGGCAGCCAAGCCGCGCAAGGGCAGAGTATGGCGGAACATCGGCATGCCTTCGTCGGAGCTGATGTCGAAATGACCAATCCACAGTTTTTCATTGACCAGGGCCAGCAACTCATGCACTTCGCGCCGGCGGGCGGGCGGCACCCTGGCATCGAAAGCGCAGGTGAAATGTAAGGCGCTGACCTCGTCGCGCCACAAGAAAAACAATCGATAATCGCACCACCGCCCGGTAATTTCGACGACCAGCTCATCGTCGCTGGTCCGATCGAACGGCCATTCGTTGGCGGCGACGATTTCCTCGACGGTGTCGAGAGGGTTATGGGAAGGCGCTGGGCTTTCCTGCTGCACTGTGGTCATGCGGACGACCTCCTCTCAGAAGGCATAACGCTGGCGGATGCCGGCGTTCGATACCTTGGACGGGCTTCCCCATAGGGGCGCCAAGCCGCATCGTTCTCTGGGTAGCTAGACAAGCGGCGCAAAGCAAGAACAAACCACGGCAAACAGTTCATCTTAAGATCTGTGGCGGCGGCGTATCCGCGGTTCGCACCCGCTCTTCGAGGGCGGCCAGCCTCTCTGCCAGCTGTTCGCTTTCGGTTTTGGCGCGCTGAGCCAGTTCCATGACGACATCGAATTCCTCCCGGCGAACCAGATGCAGCTCGCCGATCATCCGATCCAATGTCTGACGGACCAGGGCGCTCACTTCCTGCCGAACGCCCGAGAGGGTCCCAAGAGCGCCGCCGGCAATCCGGCTCAGATCTTCAAACAGACGGGGTCTCGCGCTCATGACCAGGATACTCCAGCAGCAATATTCATCCTCATAAATAAGCTGACTGACTGCGTCAAGCAAGCCGGTTCATGCGTTCATAACGCCAGGTTATGAACGTGCGCAATTTTTTTGTACTTCCCCTCGAAAAATTAAATTCATAAAGATTTAGGAAAAGGGCGGGCGTCGAGTATAATCGCCGCCCAAGTTCGCGGCGCGATCGAGCGCGGGGTTTTGCTCACCGGGTTTGCTCTCCGGGGTTTGCGCGCGCGTTTCACTGGGAGGTGCGGATGGCGGAGCTGACGGCGTTTTCGATAACGAAGTTGCCCAGCGCCCGGTGCGGATGGCAATCGTCCATGACGCTAGCGTCCGGTGACGCGCTCATTGCCCTTCAAGCGCTCAGCAAGCATTACGGCTCCCATACCGTCTTCGACAAGATCGATCTGCATGTCGCTTCGGGCGAGGTTCTGGCCATCATCGGTCCAAGCGGCTCGGGAAAGAGCACGCTGCTGCGCTGTATCAATTATCTCGAGCCGCCCGATGGGGGCGGATCTGCGTTGGCTCGATCACCATCGACGCGGCACGGCCGGTCCCGCGAGCGACATTGTCCAGCCTGCGCCGCCGGGTTGGAATGGTTTTCCAGTCCTTCAATCTTTTCCCCCACATGTCGGTGCTGCGCAATGTCAGCCTCGCGCAGGAAAGAGTGTTGGGACGCAGCCGGGCGCAAGCGGATGAACGCTCGATGCAGCTGCTCAGGCGGGTTGGGCTGGCAGACAAGGCCGGGCAGTTCCCCGTCCGCTGTTCGGGCGGGCAGCAACAGCGGATCGCCATTGCCCGCGCTTTGGCGCTCGATCCCGAAATCATGCTGTTCGATGAGCCGACATCGTCCCTGGACCCGGAATTGGGGCTGGAGGTGCTCGCCGTCATGCGCGAATTGGCGCAAAGCGGCATGACGATGATCGTCGTGACCCATGAAATGGGCTTTGCCGAAAACGTATCCGATACGGTCATGATCATGGCCGACGGCCGGATCGTGGAAAAAGGCCCCTCGAAGCAGGTCATGCGCGCTCCGCGCCACGAGCGGACCCAGCGCTTTTTACGCGCGCTGCATGACCGATGAATACCATCGATCTTCTGCCCTTTCTGCGCGGTCTCGCCTGGACCGTCGCCTTGACCGGCGGCTCTTTCATCGTCGGCGCGCTTCTTGGAGCGCCCCTTCTGGCCGCGCTGCGAAGCCGCTTCGTCCCGATCCGCTTTTTGGCGGCGCTGACCGTCCAGCTGGTGCGCGCCATCCCGCCGATCTTGTGGCTGTTCATCATTTTTTTCGGTCTTGGTACGGGGGTTTTCCCGATTTCCCCCTTCACCGCGGCTTTAACCGGGTTGGGGCTGATCGCGGCAGCCAATATGGCGGAGATTTATCGCGGCGCCCTGAATTCGCTCCATCATGGGCAATGGGAAGCGTGCGCCGCCCTCGATCTTGGCCGTTGGCACACGCTGCGCGACGTTGTGGCGCCGCAGGTTTTCCGCGTCGCCTTGCCGTCGGCGGCGAGTTACCTCATCGGTTTGATGAAGGAAACCGCCGTCGCTTCGACCATCGGGGTTGGCGAGCTCACCTATCAGGGAAACCAGTTGGCCCTGCTCACTTTTCGCGGTTTGGAGGTTTTCGCGCTGGTCGGGCTGCTCTATATCCTGCTCAGCGTGCCGGTTGCCTGGCTGGCGCGCGTTGCCGACGCTCATCTCAGAGCCAAGGTGGCGCGCTGATGCTGGCCAGTTACGATGAAATCGTCCGCTGGTTGCCGGACCTGCTCAGCGGCTTTTCGATCAGCCTGCAAGTAACGGCGCTCAGTCTTCTGCTCGGCATTCCGTTCGGGCTTCTGCTGGCGCTTGGCGTGCTGACCGATGTCAAGCCCCTGCGCGTCCTGTCGCTGTTTCTGGTGGAAGTCGGGCGCGGCGCGCCGGCCCTGGTGCTGCTGCAATTCGTCTATTTCGGTTTGCCGGGGGTCGGGATGGCCATCGACTCCTTCCCGGCGGCGGCGATCGCTTTGGCCTGGAACGCCGGCGCTTATACCAGCGAGATCATCCGCGCCAGTCTGCAATCGATCGCGCATGGGCAGAGCGAAGCGGCCGAGGCGCTCGGTCTTGACCGCGTCGACGAGCTGCGCTATGTCCTGCTGCCGCAGGCTTTGCGCGTGGCGCTGCCAGGGTTGCTGGGGTTCGCCATCCTGATTTTTCAAAGCACGTCGCTGTGCTTTACCATTGCTCTGCCGGAGCTGGTCAGCCGCGCCTATGAGATCGGCTCCGCGACCTTTCGCTATTTCCCGGCTTTACTGTGCGCTGGCGCTCTTTATGCCGGCGTTTCAATCCCCGGCGCGTTTCTCGTCAATCGGATCGAAAAACGCGCCGGGCTTTACGCGCAACGTTGATCCACGATGGAAAGGAGCTTTAAGCATGGTCGCACAGCGCTTTTGGAGCGGTCTTTTGATGGCGGGCGTCGTTTTGTCGGCGACGGCGGCGTCGGCGCAGAACTGCACCCCCAGGCACCGTTTCACCACCATCGAACCGGCGACGCTGACGGTGGCGGTCACAACCTATCCGCCGCATTCCTTCATCGACAATAGCGGCGCGATGAAGGGGATAGACAGCGATATCGCCACGGAATTCGCCAAACGCGAATGCCTGAAGATCAAGGCGGTTGCCGTCGATCCGGCGGCGGCCATCCAATATATCCTTTCCGGTCAGGCTGATATCACGAGCGGCGCATGGTATCGCACGGCTGAGCGCGCCAAAGCGATGAATTTGTCGGCTCCGCTTTATACCGATCAAATGGCGATCTATTCGAAAGAGAAGTTTACAAAGGTATCCGATCTCGAAGGCAAGAAAATCGGCACTGTTCAAGGCTATTTATGGGTATCGGATTTGAAGTCGCTGTTCGGCAGCGCGCTGAAACTTTACCCGAACTCGGTCAATTTACATCAGGATCTGTTCGCTGGCCGCATCGATGCCGGCGTCGACGGTTATTCGACCGGAGTTGCCGCGCAACAGAAAGGCGCGCTCAAAGACATCAAGGTCGCGGTCGCGGCCCCTGACCCGCGCGTGAACGCAACCAAGGAAGCGGCCCAGACAACCTTTCCCTACGCGCTGAAAGCCGTGGAGTTCGGCAAAGCGCTCGATGCCGATATCCAGGACATGCATAAGGACGGGACCATCGTCAGGATTTTGCAGTCCTACGGCCTCGACAAAACGGCGGCTGAGACCGGCGTTGCGCGTTTGATCGAATAACGCCAGCCTCCTCCGGTCGAAACCTTCCAGCCAGGATGAGAAGACGCAATCGTGTCGATGGATCGCTGTTATCTGCTCGAGCGCTAGGTTTGGAGCATGACCATGTCAAGGAATGCCCGTTCCCACGGTTATGGGACGAGACGGCGCCGGCGGCGCCGGTAACGGCGAGCCTGAGCGGCGATATCGTCGCTGATATCGCCGTGGTTGGCGCCGGTTTCACCGGGCTGTGCGCGGCGTTGCATCTTGCGCAAGCCGGGCGCCGCGTCGTGGTCCTGGAAGCGGACGGGATCGGTCATGGCGGCTCGGGGCGCAATGTCGGGCTGATCAATGCCGGCATGTGGGTCATGCCCGATGATCTGCCCGGCGCGCTGGGCGCAACGTATGGCGAAAGGCTGCTGGAGCTGCTGGGATCTGGACCGCAAACGGTGATGGCGCTCATCGATCGGCATGGAATAGAGTGCGAGCTGGAGCGCAACGGCACGCTGCACTGCGCGGTCGGCGCGGCGGGCTTTGCCGAAATTACCGAGCGTGCGCGCCAATGGCGCAAGCGCGCAGCGCCGGTAAAGCTGCTGACGGCTGAGGAAACCGCCGCCCGCGTCGGGTCCGATGCTTATGCCGGAGCGCTTTGGGACCGGCGCGCCGGCACCTTGCAGCCGCTGGCCTATGCGCGCGGACTGGCCCTTGCGGCGATTGCCAATGGCGCTGTCATTCATACCGGCTCGCCCGTTACCGCCTGCCGGCGGGAGGGCGGCGGCTGGCGGCTGGCAACCGGCTCTGGCGGCTCGGCGACGGCGCAATGGGTGGCGGTGGCAACCGATGCCTATAGCGTCGGCCCCTGGCGGAGCGTGCGGCGCGAGCAGGTATACCTGCCCTATTTCAACCTTGCGACGCGGCCGCTGCCCCCTGATATACGGGCAACCATCCTGCCCGGCAAGGAAGGAGCGTGGGACACGCGGGAGATTTTGTCTTCCTTTCGCCTGGACCAGGCAGGGCGTCTGGTGTTTGGCAGCGTCGGGGCGTTACGCAATGCCGGCCGGGCAGTGCATGTTGCCTGGGCGAAACGGGCGCTGTCGCGTTTGTTTCCACAGCTGGCGCGCATTGATTTCGACCATGAATGGTATGGCTGGATCGGCATGACCAAGGACGCCTTGCCGCGCTTTCATCGTTTCGACGAAAAGATCGTCGGATTTTCCGGATATAATGGCCGCGGCATCGCGCCTGGCACGGTGTTTGGCGCGCTTTTGGCAAAACTCATCCTTGGCCAGCTGGCGCAAGAGGAGCTGCTGCCCTCCGGTCAGCGCGCTGACCGCGCCGGCCTTGCGCCCGGTCAAGGAACTATATTACGAGTATGGCGCTCAGATCGCACACTTTGTCAAAGACCGCGCTTGAATGGCGACGGATCGCCGCTGTCGCGAGCATGGATGCGTTGCGGTGGCAAGATCCGGATCGATGAAATTCGACCCGGAAACAATCAAGGAATATTTTCTTGTCTATAAGGATTTTTGGGTAAAACTGGCGCAAAAGCGCGGCATATGCCGGCGTTCGCATCTCAACGAAATATCGGTGCGAAGAATAAAACTGACCTGCGACAGGAAGCCAGCGCCATGCGCGACGGTACGCATCACGACAGCGATTGGACGGCTGAGAGGATGAATTGGAACGATCGGTCGCCGGTCGCCAATCCCGCTGCTACCCCGTATAAATCGGTCGTGCGCATCGCGGTGGATTTCGACGATGACGGCACTATCGACCGGTACGGCGCCGGCGTGCTGATCGGAGACAATGACGTTTTAACCTCTTCCTGGCTGTTGTGGCGCCCAGCGGACGGTTTTGCCAAAAAGATCACGGTTACAGCGGCGCAGAACGGCGCCGTCAAGCCCTATGGCGACGTCACCGTCACCAGCGCGGGCGGAAGGGATCCCTTCAGCAATACAAGCCTGCATGTGCCAGAAGAGTATATCGCTCGCGCGCCGCTCCCCGAGGGGGTTGCGTTTGGCTTTGGCATCGGGGTCATCAACCTGCCTTCCAACCTGGGCAGCGCCGGCCAGGCCGGCCATTTGCCGATCGCCAGAACCACCCTGGGCGATATTGGCGCTGGGGCCAGATTCACCCTGGCAACCTATTCGAGCGATATGGGCGGCGGCCAGCAGATGTATACCGTCCCTATCGTCGTGGATCAGGTTAACGACTATGCGGATTATGTCGATCGTAGACCGCCGAGAGGTGAAAGAGTCGGAATCGAGTATCGCTGGGACTCCAGTCGAGTTCCTCGCTCTGGTGATGAGGTGGTGAAAGTAATGGCAATATCGGCTGTCCAATCATAACGAATATTGGCGGCGTTCCTACAGTGATAGGCGTTAATAGTCAGGATAGAGTAATTTATGGCGGGGACAGTCATGGAACCACTTTAGTAAATTATTTCTATAACCGCGTCACCTACTGGGTAAACGACACGGTTGTTCCACCCACGCCCACGCCCACGCCTGCGCCTCCCCCCCCGCCCCTGCCAACGATGACAGCGATCTGCTGTATGGCACCAGCGGCGACAATCTGCTGCATGGCTTCCTCGGCAACGATACGCTTCATGGCGGCAAGGATCGGGACACGCTCCATGGCAACGGCGGCGACGATCTGCTGATGGACACCTCCGGAAACCTGATTTTTAAGGATCTCTGGTTGAGGAAGGGCTGTTTTTTGGCATAAGTCGGGTGAAGAGGACGATGTTCCGGGGTTTGCGAGGCGACTTTACCTGGTTTTCCTTGTTCCCCAGGGTCAGACGGGGTTCATTTTTTCCAACCAGCGCCAGCGTTTCATGTTGTAAGCCATGTTGGCCAGAGTGATGGTCGCCTCTGCTCTTGCTTTTCCGATGGTTCGGATGAAGAGACTCATGCGATCTTTCTGTTCGGCGAAGACGCGCTCAACGCGGGCGCGGATTTTGGACTTCACCGCATTGGCCCTCGCTGTGGCCTTGCTCATCGGTCTGCCCTTTGGTTTCTTGCGATGGATGCGGCTGACCTTGCCATGATCAAGCAGAAATTCCTCGTTGCTCTTTGAGCGGTATGCCGTATCGGCCCATACATCCGAGGCTGTGTTCCGGGCAATCAGCCCCTCTCGCAGCCGCGCTCCATCCGCCGCGGCGCGGCATCCGTGACGAGGCGGCGGCGGATGATACCATGTCGGCGGTCAATGGAAATGTGGCTTTTGTAGCCAAAGACCGGGGTCGCGATATCGATCTGCGGCGTCCCATCCTCTTTGGGCCTGGCTTTGGAGAGTTTCATCATCGTCCAGCGAGCCTCTCGATCCTTCTGCCGTAATTTGGCCGGCCTGTCCTTCCATGCTTCCCTTCCATGCTTCGGGGATTTGACCGGCTTTGATCGCCTCTTTCTCGCTGTCTTTGTTGCGCTGGCGTGGGGCTGCCACCAGCGTCGCGTCAATGATCTGGCCGCCCATGGCAAGATAGCCTGCATCGGAAATCATCTGATCGAGGGTTTGAAACAGCAGCGGGTCCAGCGCCCTGGCCGTGATCAGCGCCTCGCGAAAATCCCACAGCGTGTTGGCGTCGGGAACCGCTTCGCCGGGACGCAAACCGCAGAACCGAAGCCAGGTCAGGCGATCTTGCACCTGGCAGGCCGTCTGCTGGAGTGACAGGCCATAGAGCCCCTGCAAGACCAGCATCTTGAACTTCAGCGCCACATCGAACCCGGGGCGTCCCCCTTTCGAGGGGTCGGAACGTCGAACCGCCTTGCTCAGAGCCGGGCGAAACTGCTCGAAGCAGACCGTTCGCTCCAGTTTCTCCAGCGGATCACCTTCCGCCGACAGAGCTTCAAGGCTGTGTTCGAAATCCCAGAACCAACCTGACCCTTCATCAGGGCCTCCATCCATCTACCGATACAGACAATTAAATCATAAAATCGTCACCAACGCCAGTTTCCGGAGGCGTCCATCAAACGTCAGTCTTAAAATGTTGGTGATATGGCTTTACTCTATAGTGTTGTTATCCACTCAAATACTAATGAGTATGCAGCATAACTAAATACGGCAATAAGGAATATAAGTAAGCTATTAATTATGATTTCTTTAGAGAAGATATTATTTTTTGATTTATATCCTATAAAAACCGATACAAGTATTGGAAATAAGAGTGCAGTCGCCATAATGAATAATTGCCAGTTTTGAAAATCACAATGATCTAACTCCCAGCATCCATTTTGGGAGCGATTCTTGAATAAATCGCTTATCTTAAATGCACTAACGATTTTAAATGAAATAAGAGAAATTATTACTGACAATGCAAAGTAAAAAGAAGCCGAAATTACTTTCTTCATTTGGACACCTCCGGAAATCTGATTTTTAAGGATCTCTGGTTGAGGAATGGCTGTTTTTTGGCATAAGTCGGGTGAAGAGGACGATGTTCCTGGGTTTGTGAGGCGACTTTACCTGGTTTTCCTTGTTCCCCAGGGTCAGACGGGGTTCATTTTTTCCAACCAGCGCCAGCGTTTCATGTTGTAAGCCATGTTGGCCAGAGTGATGGTCGCCTCTGCTCTTGCTTTTCCGATGGTTCGGATGAAGAGACTCATGCGATCTTTCTGTTCGGCGAAGACGCGCTCAACGCGGGCGCGGATTTTGGACTTCACCGCATTGGCCCTCGCTGTGGCCTTGCTCATCGGTCTGCCCTTTGGTTTCTTGCGATGGATGCGGCTGACCTTGCCATGATCAAGCAGAAATTCCTCGTTGCTCTTTGAGCGGTATGCCGTATCGGCCCATACATCCGAGGCTGTGTTCCGGGCAATCAGCCCCTCTCGCAGCCGCGCTCCATCCGCGGCGGCGGCATCCGTGACGAGGCAGCGGCGGATGATACCATGTCGGCGGTCAATGGAAATGTGGCTTTTGTAGCCAAAGACCGGGGTCGCGATATCGATCTGCGGCGTCCCATCCTCTTTGGGCCTGGCTTTGGAGAGTTTCATCGTCCAGCGAGCCTCTCGATCCTTCTGCCGTAATTTGGCCGGCCTGTCCTTCCATGCTTCCCTTCCATGCTTCGGGGATTTGACCGGCTTTGATCGCCTCTTTCTCGCTGTCCTTGTTGCGCTGGCGTGGGGCTGCCACCAGCGTCGCGTCAATGATCTGGCCGCCCATGGCAAGATAGCCTGCATCGGAAATCATCTGATCGAGGGTTTGAAACAGCCGGTCCAGCGCCCTGGCCGTGATCAGCGCCTCGCGAAAATCCCACAGCGTGTTGGCGTCGGGAACCGCTTCGCCGGGACGCAAACCGCAGAACCGAAGCCAGGTCAGGCGATCTTGCACCTGGCAGGCCGTCTGCTGGAGTGACAGGCCATAGAGCCCCTGCAAGACCAGCATCTTGAACTTCAGCGCCACATCGAACCCGGGGCGTCCCCCTTTCGAGGGGTCGGAACGTCGAACCGCCTTGCTCAGAGCCGGGCGAAACTGCTCGAAGCAGACCGTTCGCTCCAGTTTTTCTCCAGCGGATCACCTTCCGCCGACAGAGCTTCAAGGCTGTGTTCGAAATCCCAGAAACCAACCTGACCCTTCATCAAGGCCTCCATCCATCTACCGATACAGACAATTGAATCATAAAATCGTCACCAACGCCAGTTTCCGGAGGCGTCCAGCTGGCTATCATCGCGGAAAACGATGGAGCCCGCATGACGGTGAGCCACGTGGCGCGTCGACATGGAATTGCGCCGAACCAGCTCTTTTCCTGGCGTCGTCTGGCGAATGATGACGCGTTGATGGCCACGGCTGCGGAAGAGCCTGTTGTCCCCGCTTCGGCCTGCAAGCGCTGGCAGATCAGGTTCGGTGAGTTGCAGCGCCTTCTGGGCAAGAAAACGATGGAAGCCAAGATCCTGAAGGAGGCGCTCGACCACGCCACGGGCTCAAAAAAACAGATGTTGCGCTCGCTGTCGCTTCCGATTGTCCGGAACGATACCCCATGACGGCCATCTGTGACGCCATCGGGGTTACCCGCTCGAATGTTCTGGCCCGTCTGGCCGGAAACCCCGGAAGCGGAGGGATAGCGTCCGCGTAGCTGGTGTAATTTCGGAGGCGATTTGAGTGGAGGAAGCGGTGGCGATTGCGCTGCGTTTTCCGCGAGACGTCAGGTGGGCGCCGGGCCCGTCGGAGAAAGTGGAGTTGCGAGACTTCAACCTGACCGAAAGGAAAACCCGATGACCGACGACAGATTACCTGTTGCCGATGCAGGCATCTCCGGCTCGGACGTGCGCGACATGATGCTGGAGGCAGTCGAGAAGCGGTTTGCAGCAACCCGAGCCCCGCATGCTATCGAGCATCTCTCGGACAATGGCTCGGCTTATACGGCAAGGGAGACGAGGCTGTTTGCCCAGGCGCTCAATCTGACACCCTGCTTCACCCCTGTCGCCAGCCCCCAGTCGAACGGCATGTCCGAGGCATTCGTGAAAACTCTGAAACGGGATTGCATCCGCATCTCGCCCCTACCGGACGCCGCAACGGCGCTCCGACTTATCGACGGATGGATCGAGGACTACAACGAAATCCATCCCCATTCCGCCCTCAAGATGCCTTCCCCTCGGCAGTTCATCAGGGCTAAAGCAAACCAGCCGATCTGTCCGCTGAAACGGGGAGCACTCCACATTCACAATTGCTTGCGCTGATCCAGTGCATGCCAAGTGTGCGGCAAGGTCGGCTTCGAAGCGATCGGCGGGCAGGAATGGGCGCTCTGGATTACCCTCGTCGCGGCGGGGATCAAGGCAGCGCAACTGCCTCCGGCACAGATCAAGGCCTTGCTCTTTCTCGAGCGCGCGCAAAGACAGATCGGATCGACGCGGAACTCATCGCCGGGTTCATGCTGTTCCGCAGAAGCCGGACGCCTGTTGCCAGTGAAAATCTTCGCCTTCTCAGAGCTTTGACGGTCCTGTCCCCATCCGTGGTGTAGGTGGCCGAGCTTGGGCAGCGTCCTGGGGCAGCGCCGAACCGGTCAGGCTGCCGCGACGGGCAGGATGACGGTGGGATCATCGCCGAAAGGAGCGATGGTTTCCAGCGTCATATAGCGGGCGCGTTGCACGGCCCACTCGTCGTTCTGTTCGAGCAGGATCGCGCCGACGAGGCGGACGATAGCGGCCTCGTTGGGAAGATCCCGACGACCTCGGTGCGCCGCTTGATTTCGCCATTGAGACGCTCCAGCGGGTTTGTCGAGTGCAGCTTGGTGCGGTGCTGCGGCGGAAAGCTCATGTAGGCCAGCACATCGGGCTCCGCCTCGTCCATCAAGGCGGCAAGCTTGGAGACCTTGGGGCGGATCTGGTCGGCGACGCGCCTCCATTGGGCGCTCGCCGCCTCGGCGTCATCTTGGGCGAAGGCCGTGGCGATGAAGGCGGAGACGACGCGCCGGCCGCTGCGCCCCGCATGGGCAAGGGCGTTGCGCATGAAGTGCACCCGGCAGCGCTGCCAGGTGGCGGTCAAAACCTTCGACACAGCGGCCTTGAGGCCCTCGTGGGCATCCGAGACGACAAGCTTCACGCCGCGCAGGCCGCGTCGCGCCAGCTTGCGCAGGAAGGCTGTCCAGAACGTCTCGGCTTCCGATGGACCGATATCCATGCCCAGCACCTCGCGCCGGCCGTCGGTGTTCACCCCGACCGCCACGATGACGGCCACCGAGACGATGCGCCCGGCTTGGCGCACCTTCACGTAAGTCGCATCGACCCACAGATAGGGCCAGTCGCCCTCAATCGGCCGCTCGAGGAAGGCCTTCACCTTGCCGTCGATCTCTTCGCACAGCCGGCTGACCTGGCTCTTCGAGATGCCGCTCATGCCCAGCGCCTTGACGAGATCATCGACCGAGCGCGTCGAGATACCCTGGACGTAGGCTTCCTGGATCACGGCTGTCAGGGCCTTCTCGGCCAGCCGCCGCGGCTCCAGGAAGCCAGGGAAGTAACTTCCCTGGCGCAGCTTGGGGATGCGCAGCTCGACGGTTCCGGCGCGTGTCTCCCAGGCCCGGTCCCGGTAGCCATTGCGCTGCGCCAGCCGGTCGGGGCTCTTCTCGCCGTAGCCGGCGCCCGTCAGGCTGCCGACCTCCATCTCCATCAGGCGCTTGGCCGCAAAGCCGATCATCTCGCGTAGGATATCCGCGTCGGGGGTCTTCTCCACCAGCGTGCGAAGGCTCATCATCTCGTTGGTCATCGGTGATCCTCTGGTTAGGTGCGCGTCTCGCAACCCGACCCTACCCGGAGATCGCTAGTGACAACTGATCACCTACACCACGGATGGGGACACGACCGCTTTGACGAACCTGGCGGCTCAGATTGTCGATATGCGCAAGCGGCTTGCGGCGCAGATCTGCGCGCGTGAAAAGCAGTGCGTGGCGGAAGATGTCAGGGAAATGGATAACGCCCCCAAGACGATACTGGATGACCAGATCAAGGAACTCGAGCGGCAGATCGAAAATACCATTGCTCAAGAAGAAACGATGGCCACGAAAGCGCGGCTTCTGAGGTCCATTCCGGGAATTGCCCCGGTCTCGGCGGCCATGACTGGTCTTGCTCCAGTACCCCACGACAGCGGAACAATGCGCGGCAGGAGGAGGATCGTCTCAGGACGGCAGACGCTGCGGCATGTTCTGTTCCAGGCTGCGCTGGCCGCCGCATACCACAATCCAGCGCTGACGCCCCTCGCCAAACGTCTCAAGGAACGTGGAAAGCCGCATAAACTCGTCATTGTCGCAATTGCCCGCAAGCTGATCACTATCGCGAATGCCGTCCTTAAAACGGGTGTTCCATGGCGTATAAACCAAGCCTCCTAGACACAGTTGCTAGCGTGCTCGAACAAGCGGGGGATGGCCTCTCCCGCTGTTTTGTCGGCCCTTTACGCTTTCTTGACCGGAATACAGATCGAGCAGGTGAAAGCTCCGGTTGCGGAATCTAAACAGTAGTCGGTATCGTAAAGCTCCATGGGCGCTCGCCGATCGAGAAGAAAAGCCGCTCTCGGGGAGCCAGTCATTGAATAAAACTGTCCCATACGGGGGGCCATTTCGCGGGGGTGGCCTGTGAAAAGGGCGCAGGCATAAAGCCCGCCTGGCAAGAGCTGAACGCCGATCTCGCCTTCGGGCGTGAAAGCGTCATCCACTTCGATGCAGCAATCGTAGCGGCATTTTTCCGCAGGCGTCGCCCTTGGATCGTCGAGAGACAGGCCATAGGTTCGCCGGCGCGGGTTAAAAAAAACCGCGCCCGTTACACCATTCGCCAAACACATCCCATGCTTGAGGAATTCCCATTCCGCCATAAGGGCCGGTATAGCGCAGATAAGCCACCCGGACAGCGGGGAAGCTGCGCAGTTCAACTGTCACAGTTTCACCTTTCGTTATCTTGTGCATGAAGCATTATATTCTTCTTGGATCTTTGGCCGACATCGGCTTTGCCGCTTCCGCCTCGCGTGTCGTCATCCTGCTTTTTGCCGGCATCTTCATCGAGCAAAACCTGCACTTCATTGGCGTCGAAATAAAACCCAAGCAGACCGGTCAGCACATGAGCGGTCAATTCCCGAGCCATCTGTCCTGAAGAGCGATGCCCGCCGCCCGCCTTGGCCACTCTGAACAGCACCCGGACATAGACGATACGGCACAACCGACACCACATCGTCGCCAGATACCCTTCAGCAAGAATCTGACTGACAAGAGCAAGCGTCGGTGAATTTGGCTGACGGGGCGGTGCGACCATAGGACACATGGTTACTCTTTTTCTCAGTAGAACTCAAAGCGAATCTCGTCGCTTCTCATTCCTCCGACACGAGCGTTACCCCGCAAGCCGTCAGGCGCTGCCTGGCCGCTTCAAGGGAGCCGTCAAGATCGATGGCGCGGCAGGCATATGCCAGCAGACGGACGCGAAACCCCTCGCGAGCGGCATCCTCAGCGCTCCAGGCGACGCAAAAATCGGTTGCCAGACCAACGCAATCGACCGCCTGAACGCCGCGTGCGCGCAGATACGCACCAAGCCCGGTAACCGTTCCGTCCGCTTCGGCAAAAGCCGAATAGCTGTCGACATCGGCGCGCAGCCCCTTGCGCAAAATCAAGCTGGCCCCGGATATCGCCAATCCGGGATGAAAACTCCGCCCCTGGCGTTGCTTGCACGCAATGCTCGGGCCACAGGGCCTGCGAGCCATAGAAGAAGGGGACTCGCTCAAAACGCCGCGCGGCCCGGATGCTGGCTGGCAAAGGAGCGATGGCGCGCCGGGTGCCAGTCCTGGGTCAGGACGACCAGATCGTAAGCCATGGCCAGACGGTTGATCGGTTCGACCACCTCATCGCCTCCTGGCACGGCCAGCGCTCCGCCCTGGCAAAAATCGCGCTGGACATCGATGATGATCAGCGCTTGCGCCTTGCCGGCCCCCATCGCCGCTTACCCTCCCAAGCCCCGGATCAGTATCAGATCGAGCCTGCGAGCGAAAGCCCGCGCATCGGGTAAGGCCTCGCCTTCGAGAATCAACGCCTGATCGAGCAGCAGCAAGGCGGCCTTCTTTCATCACCTCGTCATTATTCGCCTTGCCGACGCCGGCGGCCAATCCGGCGATCACCGGGTGGCGGGGTTGATTTCCAGCACCCGTCGACTGATTCGCTCCAGCTGTTTGTGCTGCCGCAACAAACGCTCCAGCCGCATATCCATATCGCCCTCATCGGCGATCAGGCAAACGGCGCTGTCGGTCAAACGTTCGGATTCGCGCACATCCTTGACCGCATCGCCAAGATGGAGTTTCAGCAAGGCGATCAGCTTCGCCAAATCGCCGCTGGCAGTCGCTGGCGGGGAGGCATCCGCGTCTCGCCTCGATTCCTCTTGCCAAGATCGGCGCGCCGCGGGTAATCGAGCGGAAGGGTTTGTCCTTGTATTGGCCGATCGCCGAGGGCCAGAACTCATCGACCGAATCGGTGAGCAGCAGCACTTCCACCCCTTTGGCGCGGAACCCTTCCAAATGCGGGCTGGCCAGCAGCGTACCGGCATCCTCGCCGCTGACGGTATAGATCGCCTCCTGCCCGGGCTTCATCCGCTCGATATAGGCATCGAGCGCGGTAAGATCCTCGCCGGCGGTTGAACGAAAGCGCGCCAAGCGCAGCAGCGGCTCGCGATGTTCGGGGGTTTCATACAGCCCCTCTTTCAAGACCGCGCCAAAATTGTTCCAGAACTCCTTATAATCGGCTTCTTGCGCTTTCTTTTCCAGTTCCGCCAGCGTTCTCCTGACCAGATTGCCGCGAATTTTGGCCAGCATCGGATTGTTTTGCAGCATCTCGCGGCTGACATTCAGCGGCAGATCGGCGGAATCGACCACGCCGCGCAAGAAGCGCAGCCAGGCTGGAATCAAATCGGCGCAATCGTCGGTGATGAACACCCGGCGAACGTAAAGCTTCACCCCGTGCTTGCGCTCAGGGGTGAACAGATCGAAAGGCCGGCGTCCGGGAACGAACAGCAGGGCGGAATATTCCAGGGTTCCTTCGGCGCGCACATGCACGCTAGCCCATGGATCGTCGCTCTCATGGGCGACATGGTGGTAAAATTCCTTGAGCTGTTCGCTGGAAATCTCCGAGCGCGGCCTGGTCCACAAGGCCGAGGCGCTATTGATCGTTTCGCTCTCCTCGCTTGTTTGAGTACGATCGGCAAGGCGATATGATCGGAATAGCGCTTGACGATCTGGCGTAACCGGTTGGCGTCCAGGAACTCGTCGGCATCGGCGCGCAGATGCAAGGCGATGCTGGTGCCGTGATCGGGGCGCTCGGCCTCGCCGATGGTGAAAGACCCCTGCCCGTCGGATTGCCAGCGCCACGCCACCGGCTCGCCCGCCTTGCGGCTGATCACCTCCACCTGCTGCGCCACCATGAAGGCGGAATAAAAGCCGACGCCGAATTGTCCGATCAAGCTGACATCCTTGCGGGCATCGCCCGACAGTTGATCGACGAAACGCGCCGTGCCCGAGCGGGCGATCGTTCCCAGATTTTCGACCAAATCCTCGCGCGACATGCCAATGCCGTTATCGGACAGATGCAGAGTTCGAGCCGCCTTGTCGAAGGCGATGGCGATCTGGTGGTCACAGGCTTCCCCGGCTTTTTCCGGTTCGGTCAAGGTCAGATAGCGATGCCGGTCGCAAGCGTCGGAGGCATTGGAGATCAATTCTCGCAAAAACACCTCGCGCTCGCTGTAAAGGGCATGGGCGACGATATCGAGCAGGCGGCTGACTTCTGCTTGGAATACCAGTTTTTCCTCGGCCATGGGTCATCATCCAATGCGTTAAATCCTATCGGCATCCCGTCAGGTAGTCGGCATGGCGCGCGGTTTCAAGCGTCAGGCGTTCATCTCCTGCCGCCTTGGTCTGCGGAGCAGGCGCGGTTGGCGGCGATCTTCATTTGGCGATCTTGCATAAGAGCGCCGGATTGCTATCGAAGGGCAAGGCAATACCGGCGGCGAGCTGCCGCATCCGCTCCGACGCCGGCTGCGTCACGCTGGATGGAATTTTATCGAGTCGAGCGTCAATGACCCTTTGCGTCAAGCGCATACCCGGCTGAGCGGACAGTTCGGATCAGATCGCGATCGCCTTCGCCGTTCAATGCCTTGCGCAGGCGGCGAACATGGACATCGACCGTGCGCGGTTCGACATAAACATCGGCTCCCCAAACGGCGTCGAGCAAATGTTCGCGGCTGAAAACTCGACCGCGATACTCCAAAAGATAACGCAACAACCGAAATTCGGTTGGCCCGAGATGAATATCGCGCTCGCCGCGCTTGACCCGATGCGCGACGATATCCATTTCCAGATCGTCATAACTCAACCGATCGGCTTCGGCGCCAGGCCGCGTGCGGCGCATCACCGCCCGCACCCGCGCCATCAGTTCCGATGGCGAAAAGGGTTTGGTGACGTAATCGTCGGCGCCGGAATTGAGGCCGCGAATCTTGTCGCCCTCTTCACCGCGAGCGGTCAGCATGATGATCGGCATCTGTTGCGCCGTCGGCAGCCGGCGTAAGCGGCGGCAAACCTCGATACCCGAAAGCAAGGGCAGCATCCAATCCAGCAACACCAGATCGGGCTTGCGTTCGCAGGCCAGGACCAGCGCTTCCTCGCCATTCAGGGCTTCGTAGACTCTGTACCCCTCGCGTTCCAGATTATAGCGCAGCAGCGTGCAAATCGCCGCTTCGTCTTCCACCACCAAGACGGTCGGATTCATCGCCGACTCATTCCTCGCCACGAGACGGCAAGGCTGCTTCCATGGTAGTGAAGCTGCTGGTATCGCCCTTGGGCCGGTGAGCGGAAATCATCGAACCGGTAACAATGAAATGAATGGTTTCGGCAATGTTGGTCGCGTGATCGCCGATGCGTTCGACATTCTTGGCCATGAACAAGACATGGGTGCAGGGGGTGATGCTGCGTGGGTCCTCCATCATATAGGTCAGTAATTCACGAAACAGGCTGGTGTACATTTCATCCACCTCCTCATCCCGCTGCCAGGCCCGCACGGCCGCTTGCGCATCGCGTTCGACGAAAGCGTCGATGACATCCTTCAGGATCGACTGCACCAGCTTGCCCATACGCGGAATGCCCGAAATGGGAGCCACCGGCGGTAATTGATTGAGCGCGATCGTCCGTTTGGCGACATTGGCGGCATAATCGCCGATACGCTCCAGATCGCCGGCCATGCGCAGCACGCCGACCGCCAAGCGCAGATCGCTGGCCATGGGTTGACGCAGAGCCAGCAGCCGCACGACCATCTCGTCGATGTCGTTGTCCAGCTGGTCGATGCCCAGATCGGCGGCAACGACGGCTTGGGCTAGATCGTTATCCCGTCTGGCCAGGGCGATGAGGGCGTTGGCGACAGAGGATTCGACCATGCCAGCCATTTGGGCGATGGTCGAATCGAGCCGCTTCAGCTCTTCCTCAAAACTCTTGACGGTATGTTGTTGGATCATGAGGTCAATCTCTCTCTCAACCGAAGCGGCCGGTGATGTAGCCCTGGGTGCGTTCATCGCGCGGATTGGTGAAGATTTGCGCGGTTTCGCCGACTTCCACCAGTCTCCCAGATGGAAAAAGGCTGTGCGCTGCGACACGCGGGCAGCCTGCTGCATCGAATGCGTGACGATGACGATGGTGTAATTGGCCCGCAACTCGTCGATCAACTCTTCGATTTTGGCGGTGGCAATCGGGTCGAGGGCCGAGCAAGGCTCATCCATCAAGATCACTTCGGGATCGACCGCGATGGCCCGGGCAATGCACAAACGCTGTTGCTGACCGCCCGACAGGCCAGTGCCCGGTTCTTGCAAACGGTCGACGACTTCTTTCCACAAGCCGGCGCGCTCCAGACTGCGCTTGACGGCGTCGTCGGTCTGTTCGCGGTTGCGCACCAGCCCGTGGATGCGCGGGCCGTAGGCGACATTGTCGTAGATCGATTTCGGGAAGGGGTTGGGTTTTTGGAAAACCATGCCCACGCGCGCGCG
>JAJTWR010000336.1:0-37607 GCA_021613335.1 Whitmania pigra
GAGAGGTTCACACGTTAAAGCGAAAATGGAAGATATCGCCATCCTGGCTGACATAATCCTTGCCTTCCAGGCGCATTTTACCCGCCTCCCTGGCGCCGGCTTCACCGTTGCAGGCAACGAAATCCTCATAAGCGACCGTTTCAGCGCGAATGAAACCCTTTTCAAAATCAGTATGAATGACGCCGGCGCATTCCGGGGCCCTGGCTCCTTGGTGAACAGTCCAAGCGCGCGCCTCCTTCGGGCCAACGGTGAAAAAGGTCAGCAACCCAAGAAGTCGATAGCCAGAGCGAATCACGCGCGCAAGGCCGGTTTCTTCCAAGCCTAAAGTGGCGAGATATTCCTGCTTTTCCTCTTCGCTGCCAAGTTGCGCCACTTCCGCCTCGATAGCGGCGGAAATGACGATGGCCGCCGTCCCCTCTTCCGCGGCGCGGGTAAAAACCCGCCTTGACCATTCATTACCACTCGCCGCATCGCTCTCATTGACGTTGCAGACATACAGCACCGGCTTGGCGGTGATCAATTGCAGCGATGCGGCCAGCGCCCGCTGCTCAACGGGGAATGCAACCGAACGAGCCGGCGCCCCTCGCGCAACGCCGCCAGAAGCGGCGCGACCACCGCCATCAGCGCTTGCGCTTGCTTATCGCCAGCGCGGGCCTTCTTGCTTAAGCCGTTTTCGCGTCGCTCCAAACTGTCCAGATCGGCAAGCATCAGTTCGGTTTCAACGGTTTCAGCATCGCGCAACGGATCGACCGAACCTTCGACATGGGTAACGTCGCCGTCGATGAAACAGCGCAATACATGTACGATGGCATCGACTTCGCGGATATTGGCCAAAAACTGGTTGCCCAACCCTTCCCCGCGCGATGCGCCGCGCACCAGACCGGCAATATCGACAAATTCCAACTGCGTTGGAACGATTTTGGCCGATTTGGCAATTGCCGCCACCTTGTCCAGACGCGGATCGGGTACCGCAACCACCCCGACATTGGGTTCGATGGTACAGAACGGATAGTTGGCCGCCTGAGCGGCAACCGTGGCGGTCAGAGCGTTGAACAGAGTCGATTTGCCGACATTGGGCAGACCGACGATACCGCAATTAAAGCCCATGACATTCTTCCTTCAAGGGCCGATCGAACGACAAGGGGGGGAAAGCGCTTCCGGCGTTTTTGGCGGTTGCGTTGCCGCCGTTATTCTGCTGACGCAAGCGCATGGATCGCGCAGCAGATCGTCCGCGGCATCGGCCAGGATCGTCAGCAATTTATCCCGCCACCCCTCATCGTCCTTGGAAAAATCGCCCAGCACATAATCATGCACCTGCGCCTTGTCGCCCGGATGGCCAATGCCAATGCGCAAGCGCCAATAATCAGGCGTGCAATGAGCATCGACAGAGCGCAGGCCGTTATGCCCCCCAGAGCCGCCGCCGCGTTTGGCGCGCAACCGGCCGGGCGGCAAAGCCAGATCGTCATGCGCCACGACGATGCGGTCGGGGGAAATCCGGTAAAAGCGCGCAACCTCGCCGACCGCCTGGCCGGACAAATTCATGAAGGTCATGGGCTTGAACGCCAGAACAGGCTCGTTTGCCAAAGTTCCCTCGGCAAGCTCACCGTGAAATTTCGACGATCGCCAAGTTGAAAACCCATGGCGGCGGACGATGGCATCCACCGCCATGAAGCCGACATTGTGGCGATTGCGGGCGTAGCCGGAACCTGGATTGCCCAACCCCACCAGCAACCGCATGGATCGAGAACCCTTACGCTGCTGTGGCCGCGTCGACCGCCACGGTTGGCGGCGCTATGGTTGCGATGGTGAAATCGCGATCCGCGATCGCCGGACGAGCGCCCTCGGGAATCGTCACCATGCTGATATGGATGGAATCGCCGATCTGATAGGGCAAAAGATCGATGACGATCGCTTCGGGAATGTCGTTCACATTGCAAATCAACTCAACTTCATGCCGAACGATGTTCAACACGCCGCCGATTCGCAGCCCAGGACACTTTTCCTGGTTGACGAAATGCACCGGTACTTGCACATGCAACGTGGCGTCAGCGCCAACCCGCATGAAATCGACATGCAGCGGACGGTCGCTGACCGGGTGGAGTTGAACGTCGCGAGCCAAGACCCGATGGGAGTCATGGCCGACGGCGATATCGAACAGGCGGGTGAAAAAGCCGGCGCTGTGCAAATGACGGTGCAGTTCGCGCGGTTCGAGCGAAATGGCTAGCGATTCCTGCTTATTGCCGTAAATCACGGCCGGCACGCGGCCAGCGCGCCGAACGGCCCGGGCGGCCCCCTTTCCAACCCGGTCCCGCACTTGGGCGGTAATGGTACTGATCTTCGACATGTCACGATCCTTCAACACGGTTCGATGATGACTGCCTGCCTCCAGGGGTGCCGGCAGCTGGTGAAATCCAAGGCACGGGGTCAGTAGAACAAGCTGGACACCGATTTTTCCTCGGACACGCGACGGATCGCTTCGGCGATCAGCGGCGCGATGGTTAACTGGCGAGCATTTTTCGGCAAGGCGCACCGCCTCGGTGGCCAGGATACTATCGGTTGTCACCAGCTGCTTCAAGGGCGAGGCGGTGACACGGGCGACCGCGCCGCCGGAAAGAACGCCATGGGTGACATAGGCGAGCACCTGAGTGGCCCCGGCTTTTTTGAGCGCATCGGCGGCATTGCACAGAGTGCCGGCGCTATCGACGATATCGTCAACCAGCACACAGATCCGGTCACGGACATCGCCGATGATATTCATCACCTCCGATAAACCGGCGCGTTCGCGGCGCTTGTCGATGATCGCCAGATCGGCGTCCAGCCGCCGGGCGATGGCCCGGGCGCGGACCACGCCGCCAACATCGGGCGAGACGATGGTCAAGACGCCGTCGTTGGCGAAATTTTCCTGAATATCCTTCACAAACACCGGGGCAGCGAACAAATTATCGGTCGGGATGTCAAAAAAACCTTGAATCTGGCCAGCGTGCAGATCGAGGGTCAAAACCCGGTCGGCGCCGGCAACCGTCATCAGATTCGCCACCAGCTTGGCCGAAATCGGCGTGCGCGGGCCGGATTTGCGATCCTGGCGGGCATAGCCGTAATAGGGAATGACCGCTGTGATGCGCCGGGCGGAACCGCGTTTGAGCGCATCCAGCGTGACCAGCAATTCCATCAAATGGTCATTGGCCGGGTAGGAGGTGGATTGAATCACGAACACATCCTCGCCGCGGACATTTTCGTGAATCTCGACGAATATTTCCATATCGGAAAACCGGCGAACGCTGGCGCGCGTCAGCGGCAGGCTGAGATAGGCGCAAATCGCTTCGGCGAGCGGCCGGTTGCTGTTGCCGGTTAAGACCTTCATCAGGATGTCCCAAGAAACCGCTGAAATGGGCGGGCATGGCCGGGGGAGCGACGCCAGGATCCTTACGCGAAACCCTTACGCAAGGTTGGCATGGCGCGGGTTATTTAACCGCTGACCCGCGACATGTAAATGTTTCTTCGCAGTTTTGACCGCGATGGGAGACAATTCTCGTTGCACCGGCCGGCCCCATCTGGCGCATTCCGCCAGATGGGGCCGGGTCCGCTTGACCGGTCAATCCTTCGGGCGTTTGTCGATCACCCGCTTGGCCTTGCCCGTGGAGCGCTCGATCTCGCCCGGATTGCGCAGATGCACGCCGGTCGAAAGGCCGACAAGGGATTTGATATGGTGTTTCAGCGCCCCGGCAATCTCACGCCGCGCCTCTGGCCCCAGGCTGCCGGCTTCCGGGCGCAGTTCGACATAAACGTCGAGCGTGTCCAGGTGCTGCTTGCGCTGCACTTCCAGTAAATAATGCGGCGCCAGCGCCGCTTCCCTCAAGATCATCTCCTCGATCTGGGTGGGAAAGACATTGACGCCGCGAATGATCAGCATGTCGTCCGAGCGTCCGGTGATCTTGTCCATGCGCCGCATGGAGCGCGCCGTGCCAGGCAGCAGCCGGGTCAAATCGCGAGTCCGGTAGCGGACGATCGGCATGGCATGCTTGCTCAAGGAGGTGAAAACCAGCTCGCCCTCCTGGCCGTCCTGGAGCGACACGCCGTTCTTGGGTCGACGATCTCGGGATAGAAATGGTCTTCCCAGATATGGGGGCCATCCTTGGTTTCCAGACATTCATTGGCCACCCCCGGCCCCATCATTTCCGACAAACCGTAAATATCGACCGCATCGATGCCAACGCGCCGTTCGATTTCGCCGCGCATCTGCCCGGTCCAGGGTTCAGCGCCGAAAATGCCAACCATCAGCGAACATTCGGCGGCGCTCAACCCCTGGCTCTCCATTTCATCGGCGATCGCCAACATATAAGACGGCGTCACCATGATCAGATCGGGGCGAAAATCGCGGATCAGCTGAACCTGTTTTTCCGTCTGACCGCCCGACATGGGAATGACGGCGCAACCGGCCTTTTCGGCGCCGTAATGCGCGCCAAGACCGCCGGTGAACAGCCCATACCCATAAGCGACGTGAATCTTATGTCCCGGGCGGCCGCCGGACGCGCGAATGGAACGCGCAACCACGCTGGCCCAGACATCGATATCTTCCAAGGTATAGCCAACCACCGTCGGCTTGCCGGTGGTGCCCGACGAGGCATGAATACGCGCCACCTTGTCCATCGGCACGGCGAACATGCCGAAAGGGTAAGTCTGTCGCAAATCCTCCTTGGTCGTGAAGGGAAATTTCGCCAGATCGGATAAATGTTTGAAATCGTCCGGATGGACGCCGTGTTCGTCGAACTTTTTTTTGTAATGCGCGACATTGTCATAGGCGTGGCGCAGCGACCAGGTCATGCGCCTGGTTTGCACCGCGGCGATTTCATCGCGGCTGGCAATTTCGATCGGCTCTAACTGCGAGCGCGCGGGCGGAATGGCTTTGGCTTTCATCGGCTGGGCTCTCCGGTTTCACGGCACGGGAGTCCCTTGCTCCCGAACCTTACGATCGATGGACAAGCGGTCATATCCTCTCTAAAAGCATAGCTATTCCCTGCCCGACGCCGATGCACATGGTGCAAAGCGCATAGCGACCTCCAGAGCGTTGAAGCTGACCGGTGGCGGTCATAACGAGCCGGGCGCCGCTCATGCCAAGCGGATGACCGAGCGCGATCGCGCCGCCATTGGGGTTGACGTTGGCAGCGTCGTCAGCCAGGCCCAGAAGACGCAAAACCGCCAGACCTTGCGCGGCAAACGCCTCGTTCAGTTCGATGACATCGATTTGCGCCAGGGTCAGCCCGGTTTTGGCCAGCAGCTTGCGGCTTGCCGGCGCCGGGCCGATCCCCATGATGCGCGGCTCGACGCCGGCGGTTGCCATGGCAACGATCCGGGCGCGCGGGGTCAGGCCATGGCGCTTGGCCGCGGCTTCATTGGCCACGATCATGGCGCAAGCGCCGTCATTGACGCCGGATGCGTTGCCAGCCGTCACCGAACCGCCTTGACGAAAGGGCGTGGGTAGTTTGGCCAGCGCTTGCAAGGTGGTGGCGCGCGGATGTTCATCCTGCATCACCGTCACCGCTTCGCCTTTGCGTTGCGGGATCGTAACCGGGACGATTTCCTGCGCGAACACGCCGTTGGCCTGTGCGGCGCTGGCCCTGGCCTGGCTGCGCACGGCAAAGGCATCCTGATCCGCCCGGCTGATATTGAATTGCTCGGCGACATTCTCGGCGGTTTCCGGCATCGAATCGATGCCGTACCGCGCTTCGATCAGCGGGTTGACGAAGCGCCAGCCGATGGTGGTATCGAAGATCTCCGCGGAGCGGGAAAAGGCGGCTTCCGCCTTGCCCATGACGAAGGGCGCCCGGCTCATGCTTTCCACCCCGCCGGCGATCGCAAGATCGACTTCGCCGGCTTTGATCGCCCGGCCGGCGATGCCGACCGCTTCCATTCCCGAACCGCATAACCGATTGACGCTCGAAGCCGGCACGCCAACCGGCAAACCGGCGAGAAGCCCGGCCATGCGGGCAACGTTGCGGTTGTCTTCGCCGGCCTGGTTGGCGCAGCCCAAGATCATATCGTCGATCCGCTCCCAATCCAGGGAGGGATTGCGCGCGTGCAAGGCTTTTAGCGGTATAGCCGCCAGATCGTCGGCGCGGACCGACGACAAGGCGCCGCCATAGCGGCCAATGGGCGTGCGGATGGCATCGCAAATAAAAGCTTCGGTCATGGCTGTTCCACCTGAATTCCCGGGGCGACTTCCCCTGTCAGGGTTCGGGCGTTGCCTCGAAACAAGGCAACCAATTCGTCCCCTTGCCGGGTTACGCGAACGTCATAGATCCCGGATCGCCCGTTGGCATACTGCTCTCGACACTCGGCGGTCAGCTGGTCAGCCAGACGGGCCGGGGCGGTAAAGGCGATCGCGCACTGCGCTGCGACCGTAATGCGATTATAAGAATTGCAAGCATAGGCAAAGGCGGTATCGGCCAAGGAGAAGATCAAACCGCCATGGCAGATGTCGTGGCCGTTCACCATGTCGTGACGCACACTCATGCTCAAGCGGGCATAGCCGGGGCCAACCTCCTCCAGCGCGATGCCAAAGGCGCGGGCGGCGCGGTCGCGCTCATACATGGCATCAGCCGATGCCTGGGCAATGCGTTGCGCCTGCTGGCGTTGGCGCTCATCCAGGGTTGGCATGGCTCAGCGCCCCTGGAAAACGGCGGCGCGTTTTTCCAGAAAGGCGTTGACGCCTTCGCGGAAATCCTCGCTGGCGCCGGCCTGGCTTTGCAACTCGCGCTCGACTTCCAACTGCCGGTTCAGATCGTTGCTCCAACTGGCCGCCAGCGCTTGCTTTTGCAAGGCAAATCCACGAGTCGGCTGTGTGGCGAGATGAGCGGCGAGCGTTTTTGCCTCAAGAAGAAGCGCCTGGTCGTCGATGCACTTCCAAATCATGCCCCACTCGGCCGCTTGTTCGGCCGGCAGCTTGTCGGCAAGCATCATGAGGGCGGTTGCCCGCGCCATGCCAACCAGACGCGGCAATATCCAGGTGCCGCCGGCATCCGGCACCAGCCCGATTTTGCTGAAAGACTGAACGAAACCAGCCGACCGGCCAGCCAGCACGATATCGCAGGCAAACGCCAGATTGGCTCCCGCCCCGGCGGCGATGCCATTGACCGCCGCGATCACTGGCAGCGGTAAAGCGCGCAGACGGCGGATCAGCGGGTTGTAATATCGATCCACGATCTGGCCTGGATCGTCTTTAGCATCGGCCAGATCCTGACCGGCGCAAAAGCCGCGGCCAGCGCCGGTCAGGACCAAGGCGCGCAGCTTGCCTTCCGCCTGGATGCGATCGAGAGCGGCTGCCAACTCCTCATGCATGCGGCGGGTGAAACTATTCAGCTTGTCCGGGCGGTTGAGCGTCAAGATGCCGGTAGCGCCGGCGATCTCCAGCAAGATCGTTTCGTAGCTCAAAAGTCGTTTCCTTCCCGAATCGGCGTTTGTGCGATTGCGACCAGACGCCCGTTTGGTTTGTTATGATTGAACGGTCCGTTCAGAATCAAGGGAAAAACTGTATCATGTTAATCGCAACGTTCATTCTATCACAGCGTAAAAAACCAGGGAAAACAGAAAAATATCGCCCGTTGACGGAAAACCCCCGCCAAAAGAGATACAGGATTGGACATTTTCCGGCTCATTCGGTATCAAAAAACAGCAGTCCCGGCCAATCCGCCGCATAATTTTCGGGAGAACGCATCTTGACCACCCCATCCCCGGCTCTCGCCTTGTTCGACCGCCACCGCAGCCTTCTGGAGCGCGCCGTGGCAGCGATCCAGGATCGCACCTGCTGGTCGCCGTTTCCAGAAGCGCCCAGCCCGAAATCTTATGGCGAAACAGCGGCGGCGGACGGGCGCGCGGCGTTTGAGGCGCGTCTCAACCAACCTTTTCCGCTCACCCAGCCGGAAGAGACCGGCCGGATCGGCGCCGAAACCTCGCCTTATGGCTTTGCACTCAACATTTCCTATCCCAAATCCGCGCCCGAGGCGCTGATCGCCGCCGCCCAGGCCGCCATGCCGGCCTGGCGTCAGGCCGGGCCGGCGGCGCGGGCCGGGGTGTGTTTGGAGATTCTAGCGCGCATCCATGAACGCAGTTTCGAGATCGCCCATGCCGTCATGCACACTACCGGCCAGGCTTTCATGATGGCTTTCCAGGCCGGCGGTCCCCATGCCCAGGATCGGGCATTGGAAGCCATTGCTTATGCCTGGCAAGCCATGACGGCGGTTCCAGGCGAGGCGCGGTGGGAAAAGCCGCAGGGCAAAAATCCGCCCATCGTGCTGGATAAGCGTTTCACCGTCATGCCGCGCGGCGTGGCGCTCATGATCGGCTGTGCAACCTTTCCCACCTGGAACGGTTATCCTGGCTTGTTCGCCAGTCTGGTCACCGGCAATGCCGTTGTGGTCAAACCGCACCCCCTGGCCATTCTGCCGCTGGCCATCACGGTGGAAATCGCTCGCGATGTTCTGGTCCAGGCGGGATTCTCCGCCGATTTGACGACTTTGGCGGTCGATGCCGCCCAGGCCCCCATTGCCCAAAGCCTGGCAACTCATCCGGCGGTTCGCATCGTCGATTTCACCGGCGGCAGCGCTTTTGGCGACTGGTTGGAACAACATGCCCGCCAGGCGCAGGTCTTTACCGAGAAGGCCGGCGTCAATGCCGCGGTCATCGACGATTTCGCCGATTTCGAAGGGGCGGCGCGCAATCTGGCCTTTGCCTTCAGCCTCTATTCCGGTCAGATGTGTACGACGCCGCAGAATATTTTCGTCCCCCGCGACGGTATACAAGCCGGCGACCGACGCCTGAGCTTCGATCAGGTGGCGCAAGGTTTAGTCCGATGCCGTGGCCAAACTCCTTGCCGATGGCGAGCGGGCGGTCGAAATATTGGGCGCCATCCAGAATCCCGCGACCCTGGCGCGTCTCGAACAAGCGGCGACCCTGGGGCGGGTGGCGCTGCCATCGACGTCCCTGTCCCATCCGAAATTCGCCAAGGCGACCGTGCGCACCCCGATCCTGGTTGTCCTCGATGCCGCCAAGGATGAAGCCGTCTTCACTCAGGAGATGTTCGGGCCGATCGTTTTCGTCATCGCCACCGATTCAACCGAACATTCCCTGGCTTTGATGGAACGCACCATCACCGACCATGGAGCGATCACCGCCGCCCTCTATTCCGACCGGGAAAGCGTGCAGGACGCCGGGCGCGAGGCGGCTTTGCGGGCTGGGGTGGCTTTGTCGATCAATCTCACCGGGGGTATCTTTGTCAATCAGTCGGCGGCGTTCAGCGATTTTCACGGCACCGGCGCCAACCCCGCCGCCAATGCCAGCCTGACCGATGCCGCGTTCGTCGCCAGCCGTTTTCGCATCGTGCAATCGCGCATTCCGGCAAGCTGAAACAGCGAGCGGGATCGAGACTTCTTGCCGTGGCGCAAAAGCGGAGTAAAGTTTGACGCCGTTGCAGGAAGTCCGCGCCATGCCGATCGATTCCCTTGTCCCGCCGCTGCGTCCGGGCCACGTTCACAGCGTCTGCCCCCATGACTGCCCCTCGACCTGCGTCCTGGATGTGGAAAGACGCGGACCGGAGCGTATCGGCGCTGTGCATGGCGCCGATACGCCTTATACCGCCGGGGTGGTCTGCGCCAAGGTCGCGCGCTATGCCGAACGCGCCCACCATCCTGACCGCTTGACCCGGCCGCTGCGCCGCACCGGGCCGAAAGGATCGCGGCAGTTTACCGAAATCGGCTGGAACGAGGCGCTGGATATCGTCGCGGATCGTTTGCAATCGCTTGCCGCCCGCCATGGCCCAGAGGCGATCTGGCCTTATTATTATGCCGGCACCATGGGCCATGTGCAGCGCGACGGCATCAACCGCCTGCGCCATGTCATGGGCTATTCGCGGCAAAAAACCACGATCTGCACCAGGGCCGCAGAATCTGGCTGGATGGTCGGCGTTGGCGCTCGAAACGGCACCGATTCGCGCGAACTTGCCGACAGCGACCTGATCGTCGTCTGGGGCGGTAATCCGGCGGCAACCCAGATTCATGTCATGACTCATGCCGCGCGCGCCAAAAAAACGCGCGGGGCCAAGCTGGTGGCGATCGACCCCTATCGCAGTCCAACGGCAGCGGCAGCCGATCTGCATCTCGCTATACGCCCTGGCGCCGATGGCGCGCTTGCCTGCGCTGTCATGCATGTCGCCTTTCGCGATGACTTGGCCGATCTTGCCTATTTGCAACGCCATACCGACTTTCCAGCCGGGCTGCGCTGCCATCTGGCCCGGCGCGACCCGGCCTGGGCCGCGGCGATCACCGGTTTGAGCGTCCAGGCGATCGAAGATTTCGCCCGGCTCTATCTGACCACGCCACGCAGCTATTTGCGGGTCGGCTACGGGTTCTCGCGCTCGGGCAACGGGCCAAGCAATCTGCACGCCGTCAGCTGTCTGCCGGCGGTCAGCGGCGCCTGGCGCCATCGCGGCGGCGGCGCCATGTGGTCGATGGGCGGCCCGTTGTTTCATCTCGACAAAACCCTGATCGAAGGCAATGACCGGTTGAATCCGGCGGTTCGCCTGCTCGATATGAGCCGTATCGGCGCGGTGCTGACCGGCGAGCGGCAAGATCTGGGCGAGGGGCCGCCGGTCATGGCGCTGCTGATTCAAAACACCAACCCGATGGCGGTAGCGCCGGCCGGCGTGAAAGTGGCCGCCGGATTTGCCCGTGACGATCTGTTCGTGTGCGTGCACGAGCAATTCCTGACCGAAACCGCCCGCCAGGCCGATATCGTGCTGCCGGCAACCAGTTTCCTGGAGCATGACGATTTGTATACTGCTTCCGGCAGCGGTTTTCTGCAGGCAGCGCGGGCGGCGATCGCGCCATGGGGCGAGTCGCGCTCCAATCATCAACTCATATGCGAGCTGGCCAGCCGCTTGCGCGCGGAGCATCCAGGCTTTCAGATGAGCGCCTGGCAGCTGGTCGATGCCACCTTGATTGCTTCCGGCTGGCCCCGCGCCGATGAGTTGCTGGCCGCCCGCACCCTGGATGCCACCGCTGGCAGCGCTGCCAGCCGTTTTGCCGACGGTTTCGGTTTCCCGGACGGCCGCTTTCGCTTTCACGCCGATTGGGCGGCAATTGGCGAGGATTGGGCCGGATTGCCCGCCCTGCCCGACCATTATGAGGTTTTACAGCCAGCCGACGCCGATCACCCTTTCCGGCTGATCACCCCGCCAGCCCGGCAATTCCTGAACACCACCTTTAGCGAAACCGGCGGCAGCCGCAAGCGCGAGGGCCGCCCCGAGGTCAAACTCCACCGGGAAGATATGGCGCAGCTGGGCATATCTTGCGGCGCGGTGGTGGCATTGGGCAACCGGCTGGGCGAAGTGCATGTTCATGCCCGCCAGTTCGACGGTTTACAGCCGAAAGTAGCGGTGGTTGAAGGCATATGGCCGAATGACAGCTTCGTCAACGGTCAAGGGATCAACGCCCTGGTCAGCGACGCGCCGGTAAAACCCGCCGGCGGCGCCGCCTTTCACGATATCGCCATCTGGATTCGTCCGCTGTCCGTTGCATGATTGATTTCAGCCAGGTGACTCTGATCAGAGACGGTCAGCCGGTTTTGCACGATCTGTCGCTCCATCTGACCCAGCGGCGAATCGGGGTGATCGGCGCCAACGGCTCGGGTAAAAGCTCCTTTGCCCGTCTGCTCAACGGCCTGCTGCTGCCCAGCGGCGGCCATGTCACCATCGACGGGCTGGATACCAGACGCGATACCGCCGCCGTGCGCCGCAAGGTTGGTTTCATCTTCCAAAACCCCGATACCCAGATCGTCATGCCCCTGGTGGGCGAGGATATTGCTTTCGGTCTCAAGCGGCTGAAACTGTCCAAGGCCGACTTAGCCGCGCGCATCGCCGGCGTCTTGAGCCGTTTGGGCCTGGAAGGCTTTCAAGACCGCGCCTGTCACAGCCTGTCAGGAGGCGAAAAGCAGATGCTGGCGGTTGCCGCCGTCATGGTTCTGGAACCAGATCTCCTGGTGCTGGATGAGCCGACCGCCTTGCTGGATCTGCGCAACCGCAACCGCCTGATCGCCACCTTGGATGCGCTTACGCAACCCTTGGTGATGGTCAGCCACGATCTGGATCTGCTAAACGATTTCCAGCGAGTGCTGGTCATCGATCGGGGGCGGCTGGTCTGCGACGACACTCCCGCCGGGGCGATCGGCTTTTACCGCCGCCATATGGCATAAGCCCAACCGGCATGCGGTCAATCTCACCCATGCATTGTATGGCTGGAGATGAACTGGGAAAAACGTTTGGATTTTTTCTCGGCAAACAACTCCGCGGGAGAGCCTTCGGCCTCGATCACCCCCTGGTGCATGAACGCCACGCGGTTCGATACGTGACGCGCGAACCCCATTTCGTGCGTCACGACCAGCATCGTACGCCCTTCCTCGGCCAATTCGCGCATAACCTTGAGCACTTCACCCACACGTTCGGGGTCCAGCGCCGATGTTGGCTCATCGAACAGCATGACTTTAGGCTTCATGGCGAGCGCTCGCGCGATTGCCGCCCGCTGCTGCTGACCGCCAGATAAATGGGCCGGATAGTGGTGGCGTTTGTCGGCGATTCCTACTTTCTCAAGTAAGGCTTCGGCTTCAAGAATGCACTCAGCGCGCGGACGGCCTTGCACATGTACCGCGCCTTCGAGGAGATTGTCGAGAATTGTCATGTGCGAAAAAAGATTGAAGCTTTGAAACACCATGCCCAGTTCGGAACGAATCCGGTCTACCTGGCGGCGATTCCGCCGCTTCAAAACGCCCCCGGCGGTTTTTGCGCATCCGAATAGTTTCTCCTGCCACGCGGACCTCGCCCGAATCAGGCGTTTCGAGCAGATTGATACAGCGCAAAAACGTGCTCTTGCCTGAACCGCGTGCCCCTAGAAGTGAAATCACATCCCCTTCATGTGCCGTGAGCGAAATACCTTTGAGCACTTCGATGCCGCCAAAGCTTTTGCGTAGATCGTTAATTTCGAGGGCCGCAGCCGTTTGCGGCGCTGGCGGGAAAGTTGCTGTTTTCACCGTCTTTCTCGCTTGCTCAAGGGATAGGCGCGGGAGCGGGCGTGGAACGCAAATGCGGGGACAGACGGCGCTCGATCGTCGCTAGTGCGCGCGCAATGAAAAAATTCAGAATCAGGTAAATCAGCGCTGCACACATAAAGACTTCCATCGTACGGTAGCTGTTCGCAATGATCTGCTGTGCAACGCCGGTGACTTCCCATACGGTCACCAAACTGGCCAAGGCCGTGGCTTTGACCATGAGAACGATCTCTGTCGAATAGGCTGGCAACAGGTGGCGCAATGCAACTGGAGCAATCAGCCGTCGGAACAGTAAAAAACCCCCCGACATCCCCATGGCGCGCGCCGCTTCAAGCTGCTGTATCGGCACGGCCAGCACTCCGCCCCGGAAAATCTCAGCCGTATAACCGGCGGTACAAAGCGCCAGCCCTACCACCGCGCAGGCAAACGGGTCAACAATATTGACCACGCGAAACTCTCGCGCACCGCTTCAAATTGACCCAAGCCATAGTAAATAAGAAACATCTGGATCAGAAGCGGCGAACCCCGAAACACAAAAATAATAACGCGCGCGCACCGCGATAACAAAGGCCACCGGCTGAAACGCATCCAGGTTATCCCAACCGCTACCACGCCTCCAAACAAAATAGAAAGGAAAAACAAGGCTAACGTTATCGGAAGCGCATTGAGAGTAGCCGTATGATGGTATTCAATAAAAAGAAAAATCCATCATCTCTCCTGACCAAAGAAGTTAAAAGCAGTTTTTTTGCACTTTTTTTTCAGCCGCATCAAAGATTTTATTTGAAAAATGAGTCATGCCAAGATACAGGGCGCCGCCTGCGGCATAAAACAAAAAATAGTTCTGGGTGGAATTCGCCGCCGTCTGGCTCATGCGCATGATTTCCGCCAAGCCGGTTACCGAAATCAAGGCTGAATCTTTGAGCGTCATTTGCCAAACATTTCCAGTCCCGGGAGAGAAAAACGCAAGATTTGCGGAACAAGGATACGAAAAAACAGTTTCCCCGACGAGGCATTCCCATCGATCTCGCGGCCTCGATTTCACCCGGGGATACGGCTAGATAGGCGCCGCGGTAGATCTCGGCCTGATACGAACCGGAAATCACTCCAACGGCCAAGCTGCCCGCGCCCAGCGGCGGCAACCCGAAAAAACCTTCACCGCCAAAATATTGACCGACAACGCTCGCCAAACTCGAACCGCCGAAATAGACCATGTAGATTATGAGCAGTTCGGGAACGCCTCGAATCGCCGTGGTATAGGCTTCCGCCGCCACGCGTGCGGACAGATTTTTTGAAAGCCGCCCCCAAGCCGCCAGCGAACCGAACACCGAACCGATCGCCAGCGCCATGATCGTCACAGCCACCGTCATGAGCGTCGCTTGCAAAAGCGCTCCGCCCCAGCCGCCGGCGCCAAAGCCAAGAAGGTGCAATGCTTCCATCGTCTAGCGCCTTCCGTGCGATAGAAGTTGTCGCGCGCTTTATTTTTTCGGCGTTATGTCATGGCCATGAAACCACTTTTCGCTGAGTTTTCTCACGGTGCCGTCGGTTAACGCCGCCTCGATCGCTTCATCGAATTTGGCTCTCAAGTCGCCGTCGGCATGGCGCAATCCGAACGCTTCGCCTATGTCCCAAATCGGTCCCCCGATTTTTGGGCCGGTAAAAGCAAGGCTTTGGTTTTCTGGCCGGGAAAGTGCAGAGATAAAATAGCTCACATCATCGAATACGGCATCGATCCGTCCAGTCTTCAAGTCAAGATCGTGCGCAGGAGCGCTTTTGTATTCACGGATTTTGGCAATATCCTTGAAATTATCGTAAATGAACGAGGTAAACGAGGTTCCAGCTTGAATTCCTATAGTTTTACCTTTGAAAGCGGCGCGAAACGCGTCCAGGACCGGTTTATCAGCGGCGGCGTTACCCGTCAGGCTGACCTCTTGACCGGTTCCAGGCAAGTTAGCCAAGGGACCCTTTTTGGCGACGACGAAAGCTGCCGGCGTATTCGCGTAAGGGATGGTAAAGGCAATTTCTTTTCTGCGCTCGGCGCTGACAGCAATGCCATCCATGATGACATCGAATTTACCTAATTTAAGCCCGGCGATCATGCCATCCCAATCCTGGGCAATCAGCTTGCATTCGATTTTCATGCGCTGACAAAGGTTGTCAATGAGATCGGGTTCGAAACCGATCAGCGTTCCGTCTGGACCCGTCATATTCCACGGTTCGTAAGCGCCTTCCGTTGCAACGGCGATACTTTTCCAGTCTTTGGCGTTCACGGACAGTGAAAAAGCGATATAGCCAGGATTGCCGCCAGCGTGAGCGTTCTGGCGGATAGCGCACAGATCTTCATGTTTCTCTCCCATAGGGTATCGTTATTTTCTAAATCATTTAATAAAATAAAAAGTCTTTATTTTATTAATTTCATGTTTATTATATTCTATTTTAATTGGATCAATAGTTTTAAAATAAAATTAATTTTTTCCAGTGGATTCAGCCAGCTATATATAAGAATAAAGGTACATGGAATTTCGTTTTCAACAACCCGGAAAATTATTAGGCTTTAATTAGAAAAACTTTCGCAGGACGCCAACATGCATGAACTTCCCCCCCTTAATGCCGTTAAAGCTTTGAGGTTGCCGCTCGCACAGGCAGCTTGCCTTAGCGGCCGCGGAACTGCACGTTTCGTCCGCGGCCATCAGCCAGCAAGTTCGCAATCTCGAGCTTTATTTAGGCAAGCAACTCTTTGTGCGCAATGGCAACCGCATTGCTCTGAGCGATGCCGGTCACGCCATTTACCCCCAAACCTTTCGCGCCCTCAACGACATTGCAGCCATCGCCGAGCGCCTCCAGGAAGGCGAATTGCGAACCCGCCTGATCGTGAGCGTTCCCTACTCTCTGGCAGAAATTTGGCTAACGCCCAAACTTGTTAAGTTACTGGAAATTTATCCAAAAATATCTATCGATATTCGAGTTGAAGATGACCCGGTAGATTTTACGCGTCATAACATTGATTTGCGAATTAGCTACGGCGATTACCACTACCCTGCGCTCAGGAAAATTTCTCTGCTTCACGACGAGGTGTTGCCGATTTGCTCTCCAGAGTTTTGGTACCGCTACGGTAACAACGACTATAATCTGGCTGATATTCATGAAAGCGCATTCATTCACACCAACTGGGGCCCGAATTATGCCTCTCACCCCACTTGGCGGGACTGGTTTTTAAAGGTGGGGATCGACCGTAGCCCCGACCCTTCGCAAGGGCGGCGCGCCGGGCTTTCGAGTCTTGCTACAGCCATGGCCCGCATGGGTTTAGGGATTGCCCTCGGACAAAAAATCACCGCCCGCCCTGATCTTGATGCAGGCCGGATCATTACATTATCGTCAACAGCAATTCGCTTGGGTCACTCTTATTGCGCCTTTATTCCCGTAGCAAAAACAGAACGCCACGAAATACGCCGGCTCCTCAATTTGCTCGATTGCCAGAAAGCTTAAACCATAACCTAAATCAGCTGGACACCTCCTGTCTAAGCGCGATGAGCTATTGAGGATCTGCGGCTGTCCCCCCGCGGACCTCCTGGGCGAGAAACCCGTTTTCCGGAATGGGGGCCAGCCGCATCGTCCATCGTCATCCTGAACAGTTGATCGGGGCTGTTCGCGCGGCCCCCGCAGGACAGGAGCAGGAGACATGATGCAACAGACTTTCATCGCTGTCGACGTGGCCGAAGACTGGCTCGACATCCACCATCCGGAACAGAAACCGCGACGGATCGGGAACAGTCCGAAAGGGACGAAAGCCTTCGCTCGCTTATGTGCAAAAGAAGGCGACTGGGTCATCTTCGAGGCCAGCGGCGGGTATGACCGGACCCTTCGGGAAGCATTGGCAGAAGCGGAGCTGCGCTTCAGCCGTGTCGATCCCCGTCAGGCCCGGGACTTCGCTCGCGCCATGGGCGTTATCGGTAAGAGCGACCGGGTCGATGCGCGGATGCTGGCTGAGCCGGGCGCCCGGCTCAGCCCTCCGCCGACAGAGCCGCTTGCCGCATCGCGAAGGGCCTTGCAGGCGCAAACCGTGCGAAGGCGTCAACTCACCGAACTCAGGCGCGTTGACCGACGAGCCATCGCTGCTCTGCCGGTCTTGCTCCGGTTGCCCGCGATAGCGGAAAAAGGTCGAGACCCCGCGCCATCCAGGGTGGGTGGCCTGTCGTTCGGACAATACCTTGTCTTGCCGGTCTCCAGGGCTCACGGGCCTCCAGCAACTTCAGCAGGTTCCGGAAACGCCTGAAGGGGTCGTGTCCCCATCCGTGGTGTAGGTGATCAGTTGTCACTAGCGATCTCCGGGTAGGGTCGGGTTGCGAGACGCGCACCTAACCAGAGGATCACCGATGACCAACGAGATGATGAGCCTTCGCACGCTGGTGGAGAAGACCCCCGACGCGGATATCCTACGCGAGATGATCGGCTTTGCGGCCAAGCGCCTGATGGAGATGGAGGTCGGCAGCCTGACGGGCGCCGGCTACGGCGAGAAGAGCCCCGACCGGCTGGCGCAGCGCAATGGCTACCGGGACCGGGCCTGGGAGACACGCGCCGGAACCGTCGAGCTGCGCATCCCCAAGCTGCGCCAGGGAAGTTACTTCCCTGGCTTCCTGGAGCCGCGGCGGCTGGCCGAGAAGGCCCTGACAGCCGTGATCCAGGAAGCCTACGTCCAGGGTATCTCGACGCGCTCGGTCGATGATCTCGTCAAGGCGCTGGGCATGAGCGGCATCTCGAAGAGCCAGGTCAGCCGGCTGTGCGAAGAGATCGACGGCAAGGTGAAGGCCTTCCTCGAGCGGCCGATTGAGGGCGACTGGCCCTATCTGTGGGTCGATGCGACTTACGTGAAGGTGCGCCAAGCCGGGCGCATCGTCTCGGTGGCCGTCATCGTGGCGGTCGGGGTGAACACCGACGGCCGGCGCGAGGTGCTGGGCATGGATATCGGTCCATCGGAAGCCGAGACGTTCTGGACAGCCTTCCTGCGCAAGCTGGCGCGACGCGGCCTGCGCGGCGTGAAGCTTGTCGTCTCGGATGCCCACGAGGGCCTCAAGCCGCTGTGTCGAAGGTTTTGACCGCCACCTGGCAGCGCTGCCGGGTGCACTTCATGCGCAACGCCCTTGCCCATGCGGGGCGCAGCGGCCGGCGCGTCGTCTCCGCCTTCATCGCCACGGCCTTCGCCCAAGATGACGCCGAGGCGGCGAGCGCCCAATGGAGGCGCGTCGCCGACCAGATCCGCCCCAAGGTCTCCAAGCTTGCCGCCTTGATGGACGAGGCGGAGCCCGATGTGCTGGCCTACATGAGCTTTCCGCCGCAGCACCGCACCAAGCTGCACTCGACAAACCCGCTGGAGCGTCTCAATGGCGAAATCAAGCGGCGCACCGAGGTCGTCGGGATCTTCCCCAACGAGGCCGCTATCGTCCGCCTCGTCGGCGCGATCCTGCTCGAACAGAACGACGAGTGGGCCGTGCAACGCGCCCGCTATATGACGCTGGAAACCATCGCTCCTTTCGGCGATGATCCCACCGTCATCCTGCCCGTCGCGGCAGCCTGACCGGTTCGGCGCTGCCCCAGGACGCTGCCCAAGCTCGGCCACCTACACCACGGATGGGGACAGGACCCTGGAAGGCGCGGGTAAGTGCTCGAAAGCAGCCATCATCGCAACGGCGGCGCAAGCTGCTCGTCACCTTCAATGCCATGATCGCAAGCGGCCAGAGATACGCTCCTCAGGCGCCGGAAACCTGATTTTTAAGGATCTCTGGTTGAGGAATGGCTGTTTTTTGGCATAAGTCGGGTGAAGAGGACGATGTTTCCGGGGTTTGCGAGGCGACTTTACCTCGTTTTCCTTGTTCCCCAGGGTCAGACGGGGTTCATTTTTTCCAACCAGCGCCACGGTTTCATGTTGTAAGCCATGTTGGCCAGAAGTGATGGTCGCCTCTGCTTTTGCTTTCCGATGGTTCGGATCAAGAGACTCATGCGATCTTTCTGTTCGGCGAAGACGCGCTCAACGCGGGCGCGGATTTTGGACTTCACCGCATTGGCCCTCGCTGTGGCCTTGCTCATCGGTCTGCCCTTTGGTTTTTTGCGATGGATGCGGCTGACCTTGCCATGATCAAGCAGAAATTCCTCGTTGCTCTTTGAGCGGTATGCCGTATCGGCCGATACATCCGAGGCTGTGTTCCGGGCAATCATCCCCTCTCGCAGCCGCGCTCCATCCGCGGTGGCGGCATCAGTGACGAGGCGGCGGAGAGTTTCATCGTCCAGCGAGCCTCTCGATCCTTCTGCCGTGATTTGGCCGGCCTGTCCTTCCATGCTTCCCTTCCATGCTTCGGGGATCCGACCCGCTTCGATCGCCTCTTTCCCGCTGTCCTTGTTGCGCTGGCGTGGGGCTGCCACCAGCGTCGCGTCAATGATCTGGCCGCCCATGGCAAGATAGCCTGCATCGGAAATCATCTGATCGAGGGTTTGAAACAGCCGGTCCAGCGTGTTGGCGTCGGGAACCGCTTCGCCGGGACGCAAACCGCAGAACCGGAGCCAGGTCAGGCGATCCTGCACCTGACAGGCCGTCTGCTGGAGCGACAGGCCATAGAGCCCCTGCAAGACCAGCATCTTGAACTTCAGCGCCACATCGAGCCCGGGGCGTCCCCCTTTCGAGGGGTCGGAACGCCGAACCGCTTTGCTCGGAGCCGGGCGAAACTGCCCGAAGCAGACCGTTGGCTCCAGTTTCTCCAGCGGACACCTTCCGCCGACAGAGCTTCAAGGCTGTGTTCGAAATCCCAAAAAACCAACCTGACCCTTCATCAAGGCCTCCATCCATCTACCGATACAGACAATTGAATCATGAAATCGTCACCAACGCCAGTTTCCGGAGGCGTCCACTTGTTCATTCACCAGCTTTTTGAGCTCGCAAGCCATGGTGAAATTTCCTTGCCGCCAAGCCTTCAGTGCAGTGACGCCGACATCCCTCATGCTGCGCGACGATAGAGGTGTGGCTCAGATTATCAATAAAGATTGCGTGAAAAGCGCGATCCTGGAAGGCGCTGTCTTGGCGCTGCCAATGAGTCTGGCTTTTGCCGCCGCCGATCGGCGGATGAGTTATGGCGGCTCGGTCTGGCTTGGGTAAGCCAAGCGGCTGTGCTGGTTGAAGATGGCAAGCAGCAAGGGCGGCGGTACTGCGAGAAGGGACACAAACAAACCGCCTGCTTGAACAGGAAGCGCCCACTTACCTTATGGCTACCTCGCTTTGGCTTACACTGGCTGAGCGCGGGGACCATTTTCCTGCTTCTGCTGTCTGGGTTCGGGTTGGCCAACACGGCCAATCCTGGGGTGAAAATAGCGCTTTTCCGCACTCACGTCGCCTTGGCCATAACCGTTCTGGCACTCATCATCCAAATCGTGTGGCGGATCGTCGATATTCAGCCAGCGCCACTCTCCAAAACCAGCGCGCGGTCAGCAAGGAGCGCCAAACTTATGCACGGAGCGCTCTATGATCTGCTCCTCATTATGGGAGCCAGCGGTTTGGGAATGGCGATCGTCTCAAGGGCCGGAAGCATCCTCCTGGGCGCTTCTCCTGGCGCTTTTTTGGCAGCTCTCTCTGATTTCTCCTCGCTTTGGCCTCATCTGCCCCATGGGCTTGGCGCTCGTTTGTCGATCGGTTTGACGGTTTTACACATTCTTGCCGCTGTTTATCATCGTCCTCGTCTTACGAGACAACCTCTTGGCCCGTATGAGCCTTGGCCAATAAAAGCGAGGTTTCGCTCGGAAGGCAACCATAGCGGCGCACGAACAAGCGGGTGAAATAGCTCGGATTGGCATAGCCAACTGTCAGAGAGGCTCGCGTTACCGACGCTCCATTCAGCAACATCTCCAGGCCGCATTCAAGCCGGGAATTCTGCTGAAAGGCGCGAATAGTAACGCCGAAATGATTGCGAAAAGCGCTTTTCAGCTTTTTCTCATTCATGCCGACAGAGCGGGCTAGATCGCAGATCGTCCATAAGCGCAAAGGATCGCTCAGAAGATGCGCTTTTGCCCGCTCCAAACAACGAAGATCGCGTTCACAGCGCCGCTCACTCACGCCCTTATGCGGATGATGCAGCAAATCAAGAGCGCTGCGGAAGAAATCGAGCGTCCGCGCTTCGAAGGCCAGATCCGATTCAAGCGCGCGCCTTTGATCGAACAAGGCATGCGCCACCTGGCTGAGGGCGAACGGCATACGCATCATGCCGATCCAGATCTGCGGTTGGCAGATCAGATGTGCTGGATGATGGCTGGTAAGCGCGCGCAAACCGCTCAAAAACCCGGCTCGCTCTAGAAAATCCAGGCTCAGCCGCAACGTGACCATGCAAAAACGGCTGTTGGCCGCTAAATCATAGCAACCCGTTACGGGGCGCTCAGAAAAGCACCAATAGAGGTGATCGCTGCGATAGGGGATCGCAGGGGGGCGTATTTTTGCCCCATCCATTATCCACCCCTGCCCATCGCCTCGCAGTAGAGCCGTGATCGTTAGCTCCGAACCAACCGTGCCAACGGCCCGATAGGGCTGCATCGCGCCCAGAGCGTAAAACGACGCCTCAAACCCTGGTCGGATAGCGATAGAGCAGCACTCTCCTTGAATATCGGCATGGAACAGGCCGCGTGCGCGCACATAATCGGCCAGCAACGCCGGTTGAGCGGCCAAATCTCCATAGCGTAAAATACGTTCTTCGATCGATACGCCCTTCATACGATAAATTTGGGGGTTTTTCTCAACCATTAGATGCAGCCATATGCAAGTAACAATTATCAGATTCTCACTGAATCAAATTAAATGCAATTACGACGCAAAATCACCCCGTTCAGGGTGTTTTTTGTCCCCATTCGTGGCAGCCGCCCCGCCAGACTCTGCCTAGAGTGGCGACCGGACTTTTTTAGCGGTCCATCGTCCAGCGTGACCGTTCAAGGAGATTCTTATGCTCTTGCGCCATTTTGGCCTTTTGTCTGGCATTTGGTTTTTGTTCGCCTCCTCTGCTTTGGCCGAGAACAAGGACGATGTTTCCGTATCCTTGCCCGATGTCACGGTGAGCGCCGCCAAGCGCCCTCAAACCCTGTACCGTTTGGATGGCACGGCCGACAGCGTCGAAGCGCAGGAGGCTTTCGATCGCAATCTTCGCTCGGTCATGCAATTGGACCGGCTGTTTCCCGATACCCAGATTCTCCAGCGCTCCGGCGCACCTTATGCCAATCTGACGGTGCGCGGCCAATCCTCGCCCGATTTTTTCAATCCCTCAGCGCAGCTCTATATCGATGGTCGCCCGCAAGATCAGGCCGCGCTTGGTCAATTGCTGCCGCTTGACACCGATCGCATCGAGCTGCTCTACGGGCCCCAAGGCACCCTTTACGGTCACGGCGCCATTGGCGGGGTTTTGAGCATCACCACCCGCCGTCCAAACGATGAGCTGAAAATTGGCGGTCTTGCTGGAGCTGGCAACTTAAATCGGGAAGCGGCGGCGCAGCTCAGCGGGCCGCTCATCCCCCACCAGCTCTACGGCGATATTGCGCTGGGATATCAGGAGCGCTTGGGCGCTTACCGAACGCAGTCCAACGACCGGATCGGCGATACGGACAATCGTTCCGGACGGCTGCGCCTGCGTTATGCCCCAACCGGCCAGGCTTTTGACATCATGGCAACCGCCAACCGCATCGCTATTGCCTCCGATGAGGAGCTTTTCGTGGCAGCCTCGGACCGGCGATCGCGCAAAATTCTCCCTCGCGCCTCCCATTATAATTTGACGCTGGATAATTTTGGCTTGGATGCCCATTACGATTTTGGCTTTGCCAAGCTTTCAGCCATTAGCGGCTATCAAGATCGCGCCTTGGACCGCACCATCATGGGATTTCATCTGCGCGAAGATCAGAAAACCATCAGCCAGGAGGTGCGTCTTGCTTCCAAGCCCTCCCAGGGAAAGGCGCTCGATTACGTTATCGGAGCCTACTATCAAAACTTGGATTGGTATAACAACGTCATCTACGCGCAGCAGATAACACGCCAGGATATCAATTCCGCCGCTCTGTTTGCAGAAGCCACCTGGCATGTCACACAGGCATTCGATATCGCACCCGGTCTGCGCCTCGATCGCGAGCATGCCGATTTCAAAACCTTCGGCCTTTTCACCTATAACGGCGAGAAAAGTTTCTCCGCCCTATCGCCCAAGCTTTCCCTCGGCTACCAACTCTCGCCCAGTTTGCGTGTTTATAGCCTTTACAGCAGCGGCTACAAAGCTGGCGGTTTTACGCGCACTGCTTCCGATCCAAGCAAAACCACCCTCTTTTACGATCCGCAGAAAACACATAATTTCGAGATTGGCGGCAAAGGATTCCTGTTGAACGCCGCTTGAATTGGTCAACCGCCGCCTATTACACCATCACCAACGATTATCAGCTTTTCGTCGGTCAACCTCCCAACCAGTATCTAAAAAATGCCGGCGATGTCACTTCCAAAGGGTTGGATATCAAGCTGACAGCCTACCCAACCGAGGAATTGCGGCTGGTTGCCGGGCTGGGTTTAAATCATGCCGAATTTACCCGCCATGTTGATCCTACCGGCTCGACCCCCTCTTACAAAGGTAAAACAGCGCCCTATGCCCCGCAGGTTACTGCTAGAGTTTCTGCCGATTACACCTTCCTTTTGCCAGGCGAATGGGGCAGCCTGACCCCGCGGGCGGGGATCAGCTATAACAGCAAAACTTACTTCAACGAGGCCAATAGCATGGGCGAAAGCGGCTATGCCCTGCTCGATGCCGGCCTGAATTGGGTATACAACGACCATGTGAGCTTGCTTATTTACGGCGACAATCTGACCAACAAAATCTATTCCCCCTATGGTTTCACTGGTTTTGGCGGCTCTTATTACCAGCTGAGCTTGGGCCGCGAAATCGGCGCGCGTTTGAAACTAACCTTCTAAGCAGGCGGCCCCGCAACAAACGGCCAGCCATTGCGCTGGCCGTTTGGCTGTCTTGTCAAATCCGCGCCTAAGCGGCGCTGTTTTTTTCCAGCTGCTTGAGATAGTTTTCCGAGCGCAAAAGATCGAGCCTTCCATGAGCCCGGCGGAACCTTTTTCATCGAAACGGTTGCGGTCGACAGCGAAGCCCGGCCTGTGCCGCTATCGCCCCTGCCCATTCAACGATAAGGAATAAATCGTCGGCTGTGAATAACGCCAAGCGTGTCGGTATTCCTGGGTTTGCAAGCGGTTTCGAGTCATCGCCATTGCCAGGTTCTTGAGGTTTTCCCCTTGAAAGTCGGCAAATTGTTTTTGGCAGAATTAGCCCTTTTCTCCCTCGGCCAATGATGATTCCATCGCCTCTGGAACCAGTTGAGGGGGGAAGGATGAAGCCGAGCAAGCGGGGATCGCAGGGGGATGCCGACCTGTTCCGCTCCAGGCTCGAGCAGACGATCGACATGCGTCACGCGTTGGCGCGGTTGGCCGGGCTGGTGGATCGGAGTTCTTCGACCGGCGGTTCGGGGACTATCCGCAATTTTGTGCTCGGGGCTGATTAAGCATCATGCAGTTTTGAACCGCTCCTCGAACAGGATCGCGAATTGGGATTTGGCTTGGCTCCATTCGCGTGCGGGCATTTTCCACGCCTTGGCGACATCGCGCAAGACGAGAAACATCAGCTTCATCGCGGCCTCGTCGGTCGGAAAATGGCCCCGGATTTTCACCGCGCGGCGCAGCGACGAATTCAAAGCCTCGATGGCGTTCGTGGTATAAATGATCCTCCGAACAGCCTCGGGGAAAGCGAAGAAGGGGATCACCCGGTCCCGGTTCCGGCGCCAGGCGCCCGTGATGGCGGGGTATTTTTTACCCCAATCGCCGGCTTCGAAGGCTTCCAGCGCCTTTAATCCAGCATTGGCGTCCGTAGCCCGGTAAATCTCGCGCAGGGCCGGCACGACCGGCTTGCGGTCCTTCCACGACACGAATTTAAGGCTGTGCCGGATCAAATGCACGATGCAGGTCTGAACCAGCGCCTGCGGAAACACCGCATTGATCGCTTCCGGGAAGCCCTTGAGCCCATCGACAACGGTGATCAGGATATCCTCGACGCCGCGGTTCTTCAGCTCGTTCATCACCCGGAGCCAGAATTTGGCCCCTTCTGTCGTCTCGATCCAGATGCCGAGAATATCTTTGGCGCCATCGGCTTGAACCCCGAGGGCGAGATAGATCGCCTTGTTCCGCACCAGCCCTTCGTCGCGGATCTTCACTCGCATGGCATCAAAGAAAACAAGCGGATAGCTTGTCTCCAACGGCCGGTTCTGCCACTCGGTGACGGTCTCCATCACCGCATCGGTCACCGTGGAAATCAGGTCCGGAAAGACGTCGAGGCCATAGATCTCCATCAGATGGCCCTGGATCTCGCGCACGCTCATGCCTCGTGCGTACATGGAAATGATCTTGCTATCGAAGCCCGGGAACCGGCGTTGATACCGCGCGATCAGCTTCGGATCGAAACTGCCCTCGCGGTCCCGAGGAATCCGCAGATCAAGCTTCGAGGTCTCGCTCAAGACCGTCTTCTTCGAAAAGCCATTGCGACGGTTCGCCTTGCCTGCCGCAGCCTCGACCTCGAGATGATCATCCAACTCGGCGTTCAATACCCGCTCGGCCAGCGCCTTCTTCAGATCGTCAAGCAAGCCATCCTTGGCGAATGCATCCTTCGGATCACGCCCTGCCAGGAGATGATCCAATATGTCCTTCTTAATTGCCATATGCGCCCTCCTTCGGCGTCATCATGGCCAAAGCACAAAATTCGCGATAGTCCCTTTTCCGACCGACGAGGCCGCGATGAAGCTGATGTTTCTCGTCTTGCGCGATGTCGCCAAGGCGTGGAAAATGCCCGCACGCGAATGGAGCCAAGCCAAATCCCAATTCGCGATCCTGTTCGAGGAGCGGTTCAAAATTGCATGATGCTTAACCAGCCCCAAGCACAAAATTTCGGATAGTCCCTCCGCTCATCAGCGAGATGGACATCCATCTCTGCGCTCAGCGCGCGCTCCGCCAGTGCCTTCGTCAGTTCGGACAGAATACCCTCTTTGCCAAACAGATCACCGGGCGAACGCCCTTCCATCAAACGGTCCAGCAGTTCTTTGTCGATGCTCATACGTGGGTCTCCTTAAAGAGAAGTTACCACGCCAGAACACAAAATTCAGGATAGTCCCCAAGCTTTGCAGCCGACCAACGCCGCGCTGCCTGGAGCCGCGACGAACCTGAATGCAGCAACCCTGTCAAACAGAACAAAAAAAGTCCAAACAACCACGCAAACCAAACTTTGCGCCTCAAGGTTTCTTCTCCACACCGGAAATCCGACGGCTGACTGCAAAGTTCTTCTTCGCACGCAAGGATCATCCTTCCTTCATCTGGGCCTGGTTCCTGTCACAGCAAAGCCATCAGATCCTCGCAGCTATCTGTCATCGTAAAAAAAAACGCATGAATACGCAACTGTAGCACTAGACTTACCGTCATCCCCTTCACAAGATCGGCTGCAGGCAGGCTTGATTTGCCGCAAGCGATAGCGTAGTCGTTTGCCCGCACCTCTCTTGGGATCGTCATGGTCGATCTGCCTCGTCTCGCCGCTTCGTCCCCCGCCCTCGATACGCGTCAGCGCTTGCGGGCGTTCATCGATATGTGGTTTGTCGATCACGGTTTTATCCGCGACATCTATTGGAATCTACACCAGGTCTCGCCGCTGTTGTGGCGTTCGGCGCAACCGGCCCCGCGCCATCTGCGCCAAGCCAAGAAAATGGGCATCCAGACCGTGCTCAATTTGCGCGGACGGCGCGAGGGGTGCGGGTCTTATCTGCTCGAACGCCAAGCCTGTTCCCGATTGGGCTTGACACTGATCGATTTTCCCTTGCGTTCGCGCGGACCGCTGGAAAAACCCACCTTGCACGCGATTGGCGAATTGTTCCAAACGCTCAAATATCCTGTGTTGCTGCATTGTAAATCCGGAGCCGACCGGGCCGGGCTGATGGCAACCTTATATTTGTTTTTGCACGAAGGCGTGCCGCTACGTCAGGCTATGGCGCAGCTTTCCTGGCGTTATGGCCACATCAAACAGGCCAGGACCGGCATCGTCGATCATTTGTTTGAAACCTATCTCGCCGATACCAGCGAACAACCGCTGGCGTTTTTTGACTGGGTTGACCGATCTTACGACCCCGAACGGCTGATGGCCAGTTTTCGCGCACAGAATTTTGCCCGCTTGTTGGTCGATGCCATTTTGCGGCGCGAGTAAGGCTGACCACCGCGCAGCCAGCGTGGATGGCAGGAAAAGCCCGGCGCAGACGATCCAATTGCCCGCCACGATCTTCGATCCGCGCCATCGCCGTTATAATAAATCGCGTAACATGGCGACGAGCGGCCGGTCGGCTGGCGGCATGGGATAATCGCCCATGCGCGCCGGCGCCACCCAGGCCAAACGCTGGCCTTCATGAGGGGTTGGCTGCCCATCCCACACCCGGCAAACATAAAGCGGCATCATCAGATGAAAATCGCGATAGGTGTGGGAGGCAAAGGTCAAGGGCGCCAGACACGAGGCGGAAACATCGATTCCCAACTCTTCCTTCAACTCGCGCGCCAGGGCGGCTTCGGGGGTTTCGCCGGAATCGACCTTGCCGCCAGGAAATTCCCATAAACCGGCCATGTTCTTGCCGGCGGGCGCTGAGCCAATAACACCCGCCCTTGGTCATCCGTTAAAGCGACCGCGGCTACCAGCAGGACAGCGTCAACCTTGCGAGCGGCAAGATAATTGGCGCGGGCAAGGCGCGAGAAGATGACCGGCGTCAAGCGCCCCTGCTGATCCTCGACCGTATCCCAGCCGGTTTCACGAAAGCCGAGCTTGGCTTGCAAAGCGCGCGAAGCCCGATTGTCTGACAAGGAGCCGGCGGTGATGGCGGGAAGTTCAAGGTCATCGAAAGCGTAATCGGCCAGACAGCGCAGCAGTTCGGCGCCATAGCCCTGACGCCAATAGGGGCGACCGAGCCAAAAACCAGCTTCGCCCAGCCCATCCTGGGTGAACGATAAGCAGGCTCCTCCAAGAAAACGGCCATCGCAGCGGCGTTCGACCGCCCAGGTGGCGGCTTGGCCATTGATCCACTCATGGCGGGCGGCGGCGATCCAGCCGCGACCGTGGGCGTCGGAATAAGGGTGTGGGATGGCAAGGGTCCCGCGCGAGACTTCCGCATCGCAAGCAAGCGCGCAGATCGCTGGCAGATCCGCGTCGCGCAAAGGGCGCAGAATCAGCCGTTCGCCGGTCAGAACCGGCGCTTCGGCGCCACCGACCCAGGCGCGGGCCATGTCAGCTCCGGTAATCGGCATTGATGTCGATATAGGCGTGAGTGAGATCGCAGGTCCAAACGCGCGCTCTTCCGCGCCCGATGCCGACACCGACCTTGATATGCACATTGCGGCCGCGAAAATGCGCGGCTACGGGGGCTTCATCGTACTCATCGACGCGCTGACCGTTGCGCGCCACCAGGCACCCGCCCATCCAGATGGCCAGCTTGTCGCGATCGACCTTCTCGCCCGATTTGCCAACCGCCATCACCACCCGCCCCCAATTGGCGTCGCCGCCGGCAATCGCGGTCTTGACCAAAGGCGAATTGGCGATGGCCAAGCCGATGCGGCGGGCGGCGCGCGCGCTGGCGGCTCCTTCGACATCGATGGCGATCAACTTTTCCGCGCCTTCGCCGTCGCGCACCACCTGCACGGCAAGGTCGGTCAGCACATTGTTCAACGCCGTGCGAAAACCGCGCAAACGCACATCGCCGGCATCGGCGATCGAGGCATTGCCGGCTTTGCCGGTGGCGGCGGCGATGACGCTATCCGAAGTCGAGGTATCGCTATCGACCGTGATGCAATTGAAACTGCGTTCGACGGCCGCCGCGATCAGCTTTTGCAGCGCCGGAGCGGCGATGGCGGCATCGGTCAGCACGAAACACAGCATGGTCGCCATGTCCGGGGCGATCATGCCCGAACCTTTGGCGATTGCGTTGATGGTAACGGGGGCGCCGTCGATCTCAGCGCTGGCGGTGGCGCCCTTGGGATAGGTATCGGTGGTCATGATGGCCTTGGCGGCATCGCCCCAGCGCTCAGCCGCCAGGCCGGCAACGACGCCAGCCAAACCGCCGACGATGCGCTCATCGGGCAACGGTTCGCCGATGACGCCGGTCGAGGCGATCAGGATTTCAGTCGCAGCGCAGTTGAATTGTTTTGCCGCCGCCGCCGCTACCCGCTCGACCGAGGCTGTGCCAAGCTTGCCGGTAAAGGCGTTGGCATTGCCGGAATTGATCACGATGGCGCGCGCCAGCCCGCCTTTTTGGGCGGCGCGGCACCAATCGACCGGCGCCGAAGGCGTGAGCGAGCGGGTATAGACGCCGGCAACCGTGGTGCCGGGGGCCAATTCGATGACGCACAAATCGGTTCGCCCCTTATACCGCACCCCAACGGCCCCGGCAGCCAAACGCACTCCGGCAATCGGCGGTAAGGCGGGAAAGCCTGCAGGAGCCAGCGGAGAGGTTTTCAGAGCCATGATCGTGAAACCTTGAGAAATATAGCAGCGGAGCGATTAATTGGCCTTGGGAGCGGCAGATGACGGCTTGCCGTCAAAACCCAGCTTTTCCAGCTTGGCCTTGGCGCGCAGAGCGTCCAACGTTTCCGCGATCAGTTCTTGCGACAGTTCGGTCGTCATCTGTTCTTTGATCTCCTCGAAGGTTGGCGCTGTGGTTTTACGACGTTCCTCGGCCTTGATGATGTGGTAGCCGAACTGGGTTTTGACCGGCTCCTTGGTGTATTCGCCGGGTTTGAGCGCAAAGGCGGCAGCGGAAAATTCCGGCACCATGTCGCCCTCGGCGAAAAAACCTAGATCGCCGCCTTCTTTTGAGGATTCGTCGCTCGATCTCTCGCGTGCGACTTTGGCGAAATCCTGTCCTTTATTGAGATCGGCGACGATCGCCCGGGCGGTCTTTTCGTCGGCGACCAGAATATGGCGGGCGCGCACCTCGTCTTGCGGCGGGTTTTCCTTCACGAAGGTATCGTAGCGCTGCTGGAGCATGGCGTCGGTGATTTTCGCTCGCACCACCCGCTCCAGATAGATTTCCTGCAGCACCCGCTCCTCATGTTCCGCCATCCGCCGCCGTGCATCAGCGGTTTCGTGCAATTTTTCGCCGCGGGCGGCATTGACCATCAACCGGTTGTCGATCATCCGCTCAAGCAGCAACGGATACAGCGTATCGATCGGCATCTGCCGCATTTGAGCTGGCAAACTTTGCAGCACGCGCACGACATCCGACCGCTTGATCTCGGTTCGATCGATGCGGGCGACCACCGGATCGTCCGCCGACGCCGGCGCCGTCAGTACATCGCCAACCGTTTGCGCCAAAGCGGCGGTCTGGGTCAAAGCCAGTATCGCTCCCACGAGAGCGGCGCGCAGCCCCCAAAGCGGCAGCGAACGAAAAGCGGTCATGTCCGGTATGTCCTTGCGATTGAGAAAAGGCTCAGGCCCCGATCAGGCATGTTGCATATTGTCCTTCGTCGCACAAGGGCTTGGTTTGGGGCTGTATTCATCCGAATGCGCGCGGCGGCCTGGCGATTCTGGATGAAACAGAACCGATCTTTCAAGCGGGCGCCCGCGGAACTACGGCGATTTTCGCCGATCCGCCGGCGCAGGATGGGAAAATTATCTATATGTTCACATAGTGTTCCGGTTGACGTTTTTCAGCCTATCGCGATAAATCAATAGCTTACTGCGATAAGCTCAGTTGGTTTCTGCGGTTTGCGCAAAAATGGCGTGTGGGTAACAGGCATGGATCGGCGAAATTTCCTCATGGCGATGGCCAGCGCGGGCGGGACGCTCGCTGGCGGGCTGCTGGGGAGCGCGCCAGCTCTGGCGACTGTGGGCCGGCCGCGCCCGGCTGGCGCTCGCAAAAAGCGAACGGTTGCCATTGACGCCGGTCATGGCGGCAAGGATCCGGGGGCCATCGGCGCCAGAGGCTCGCATGAAAAGGATATCACCCTTGCTGTCGCGCAAGAGCTGGCGCGCAAGCTGGAGGCAGCCGGGCGGTTTCAACCGGTCCTGACCCGCTCCGGGGATCACTTCATCGCCCTTGGCGAGCGGGTGAATCTCGCTCGCCGCGCTCGGGCGGAATTGATGGTGTCGCTACACGCCGATGCCGCCGGCAATCCCGATAAGCACGGTTTTTCGGTCTATACCCTGGCCGAGCAGGCGTCGGACGATTTTGCCGCCGCCCTGGCCAAACGCGAAAATGCCGTCGATCTGATGGGCGACGTCAATCTTGGTACACAGCCTAAGATGGTGCGGACCATTCTGCTCGATCTCATGGCCCGCGAGGTTGCATATCGCTCAAGCGATATGGCGCGTCATCTGGTCAGCACCATGAGCCCGCCTTTCGTGCCGCTGCCCACCCCCCACCGGCAAGCTAATTTCGCCGTGCTGCGCGCGCCCGACATGCCGTCGATCCTGGTCGAGATGGGGTTCGTATCCAACCCCGCCGATGAACGCCAGCTCATTGAGCGTTCGGTGCAAAACCAGATCGCCGAGCGGCTGATGCGGTCGGTCGATAATTTCTTTCAGATTGGATGAATTCCCCGGCGGAACCTGGCAACCATGCGGGCGCCATTCTGCTTGCCCGCATCCGCCAAGCCGCCGATTGCGGCGATTGGCCTGGCGCTCGCACCCTGCTCGAACGCCTGCTGCCACAGGCGGCCGATCAGGCGCTGTTATGGGCCTGGTACGGCTGGACGCTGGAAATGACCGGCGACCCGGTCGAAGCGCTGGTGGCTTACGATCTATCCCTGGTCCTCGATCCCGACCAACCAGACGCCGCCGCCAACCGCGCCGGACTGCATCGGCGTCTGGTTCAAGCTTTCCTGCATGCCGCCATCGCCGCCGATCAGGCCGGCAATCACGCCGATGCAGAACGAAATTTCCGCAATACCCTTGTTTTCGATCCCGATCATCCCGTTGCCTTGCTCGCCTTGGCCCGCCTGCTCAAGCATCGATGGCGGGCGGCGGAAGCCTTGGAATATTCCCTTCAGGCGGTTGCCGTCGCGCCCAGTTCAGCCGAAGCCCGCTATCTGCTCGGTCTGTTGCAGCAACAAGCCGGCAACCATGCGGACGCCGCTGCCAGTTTCGCCGCCACCCTGACGCTCGATCCAGGCCATGCCGGGGCAGCGCTGGAATATTGGCGCTGTTGCCAGGCTCTGGCCGACTGGGTGGCCCTGCCCGCCGCTGAAGCCGTCGTCCGCCAATTGCTTGCCCAAGCGGTTCCCTTGCCGGTTTTCTCGTTGATCATGCTCGATCTGCCGCCGCGCGACTTACTCGCCGCCGCTCGTCGCTGGCAAGAAGCCTATCCGCCGGCGCCAGCCGTTCTGCGCTCCCCCAGCGGAACGAAACTGCGCCTGGCCTATCTTTCCAGCGATCTGTTCGATCACCCGGTTGGCCATCTCATCGCCGAAATATGGGAATGTCATGACCGTAACCGCATTACGCTGATCGCCGCTCATACCGGCCCGATTACCGGCGACGCCGTGCAACGCCGCTTATCGGCTGCGGTCGATCGCTGGTACGACCTTACAGCCTTGGACGATGCAACCGCCGCCAAACGGCTGCGCGCCGCCGGCATCGATGTGCTCATCGACCTCAACGGTCTGACGCGCGGCGCCCGTCCCGGCCTGATCGCCCGCCGCCCGGCGCCGCGCATCGGCTGCTGGGCCGGCTATCCAGGCACCACCGGCTCCGCGGCTGTCGATTTCGCCCTCGTCGATGCCATCGCCGTCCCGCCCGGCGGCGAAGCCGATTGGTCGGAAACCCTCATCCGCCTTCCCGGCTGTTATCTGCCGCTCGATACCGCCAGGCCCCTTCACCCGTCTCCTGAGCGCGACGCTCTCGGTCTGCCTGCCAACGCCACCGTCCTGGCCAGCTTCAACCAAGCCTGGAAAGTCACCCCCGCTGTTTTGTCGCTTTGGGCGGAAATTTTAGCCAAAACGCCAGAAACCATTCTCTGGCTGCTCGATCCGGGCCCTCTTGCCGCCGAACGGTGGCGGGCGCATCTGCACCGCCACGGCGTCGATCCCGCCCGGCTGATCTTGGCGCCGCGCCTGGCCAATGCCGAACATCTCGTTCGCTTGCCAGCAGCCGATCTCGTTCTCGATCCCTGGCCCTACGGCTCGCACACCACCGGAAGCGATGCGCTGGCCGCCGGCGTGCCGCTGCTCAGCTGGACCGGTACCGCCATGCCCGCGCGGGTCGCAAGCAGCCTGCTCCATGCCGCGGGCGTTCCCGATCTGGCCCAGCCTGATCTCGACCGTCACCGGCAGCAAATCATTGCTTTTGCCCGCGACCCGGAACGACGCGCCGCCTTCGCCGGCATTTGCTGGCATGGCGCCAACAACGCCGGGATTGTTCGATATGGCAGCCTTGACGCGCGCGGTCGAAGCCGCGCTATGGCTCTGAGATCAGGCCCGGTGATAGGGATGTCCGCTTAAAATGCTTTCGGCCCGGTAAAGCTGTTCGGCGATCATCACCCGCACCAGCAAGTGCGGCCAGGTCATGCTGCCAAGCGACAAAACCAGCTCGGCGCTCGCGGTTAATGCCGAATCCAAACCATCGGCGCCGCCGATGACAAAAGCCAGATCGGCAACGCCTCGCTCGCGCCAAGCGCCCAGTTTCCGGGCGAATGCCACGCTGTCCAGCCTTTGACCCCGTTCATCCAGCGCCACCAGCGTGGCATTTACCGGCAGGGCGGCTTGCAGTAATCTGGCTTCGCGCCGTTTCAAATCGGGCAGGGGCAGCGTTTTGCGTTCCTCGACCTCCTTCAAAAGCAAAGGCGGGCGGCAGCGTCCGGCATAGTCGGCATAAAGCTGCAGCAAGGCCGGGTCGCGCGCCTTACCAACCGCTGCCAGCGTTCGACGCATCACGCCTCATCGCCCGGATCCAGCGGCGTAGCATCGAGCGCGGCCCCCTCTTCTTCCTCCATCGTCAATTCAGAGGGCGGCTCAACCAGGGTATCGGCTCCCCACATCTTCTCCAACTTATAAAAACAACGCACTTCCGGGCGAAACAGATGGACGACGATGTCTTTAGCATCGATCAAAACCCAATCGGCATACGGCAACCCTTCGAGCCTGGCGGCGCCAGCGCCGGCATCTTTCAACCGGCGCGCCAGATGCTCCGCCATAGCGGCAACCTGACGGCTCGACCGACCCGAGGCGATGACCATATGATCGGCAATGCTGGTTTTGCCGACGAGATCGATGGTCACGATCTGCTCGGCCTTGTCATCCTCCAGCGATTGCAGGATAACGCGCAGGAAACGGGCAACCAGGCCGGAGTTTGCCGTATCGGCAGGATCTGTCATATTTGGGGAGGTCGGTTCGATGGTCTTATCCTCCGTTATCATGGCCAATGCCGTTGATTGCGCATGGTCGTCGCTGAGGTTGGATGCAGTCGCATGCGAATAAAGATCCAGGCCGGGGTCGGGCGCTCAGCCAGGCGCGGCGCCGCTGATTCGCGCAAGCGTCGATGGCGGTACGTATGGGCAACCGATCCTGCCAGCGCCTTTTGACAATAAGCCGGACGGGCGAACACCGCAACCGGCGCTAGGGCAAAGATCCGCCGCCAATGCCGCCAGCGCGGCATTTGAATCAGATTATCCGCCCCCATCAGCCAGACAAAGCGGATGCGCGGAAAACGTTGCAGCAACGCCGCCAATGTATCGACCGTATAGCGCGTTGCCAGATGCCGTTCGACCGCCGTTACCGTCACGCGCGGATCGGCCGCCACATCAAGCGCGCGCCTCAAGCGCTGTTCGAGCGGCGCCATGCCAGCCACCGGCTTCAGCGGATTTTGCGGCGTCACCAGCCACCAAATGCCATCCAGCCGCAGCCGGCGCAAGGCTTCCAGGCTGAGCGCGCGATGCCCCTCATGAGCGGGGTTGAAAGAACCGCCCAACAGGCCAATGCGTTGGCCGGCATGAAGCTGGCCGCTCAGCGCCGACAAGTGTAAAGCCAGACGCGTCAGGGCCGGGTCTGCCCGGCGCCGTGCACCCGGTATTTGTACGAGGTCAGTTGCGCTGCGCCAACCGGGCCGCGCGTATGCAAGCGGCCGGTGGCGATACCGATTTCGGCGCCGAAACCGAACTCGTTGCCATCGGCAAACTGGGTTGAGGCGTTGTGCAGCACGATGGCGCTGTCGATCCGGTCGAGAAAATACGCCGCCGCCGCCTGATCCTGGGTGACAATAGCGTCGGTATGATGGCTGCCGTAGCGGTTGATGTGGCTAACCGCCGCGTCTAACCCCGGCACGATTTTCACCGAAACGATCGCATCCAGATATTCGGTCGACCAGTCTTCCTCGGTTGCCGGCGCGATCCGGGCATCCAGGCTTTGCGTCCCGGCATCGCCACGGATGGCGCACCCGGCATCGAGCAGGTCGCGCACCACCGGCGCTAGCACGCTGGCAACGGCGCTTCGGTCGGCCAAAATGCTCTCGGTTGCGCCGCAAACGCCGGTTCGGCGCAATTTACCGTTCATCGCCAAAGCCCGCGCCATGGCCACATCGGCAGCGCCATGCAGATACAAATGACAATTGCCGTCCAGATGGGCGATCACCGGCACGCGGCTATCGGACTGCACACGGGCGATCAGCGATTTGCCGCCGCGCGGCACGATGACATCGACATAAGCGCTGAGCCCCAGCAGCAGCCCCACGGCGTCACGGTCAGGCGTTGGCACCAACTGCACGGCATCTTCCGGTAAACCGGCCTCTTTCAACCCTTGCCGTAACGCGGTCACGATGGCGGCGGAACTATGAAAACTCTCCGAGCCGGCGCGCAAAAGCGCGGCATTGCCCGATTTGACGCATAACCCGCCGGCATCGGCGGTGACATTGGGGCGGCTTTCATAGATGATGCCGATCACCCCGAGCGGCACCGACACCCGCTCGAAGCGCAAGCCATTGGGTCTGCTCCAGCTTTCCATGACGCGGCCTAGCGGATCGAGAAGCGCGGCAACGCTTTCCAACCCGGCGGCCATCGCCTCGACTCGCATTTGCGTGAGCAGAAGCCGGTCGCGCGCCGCGGGCGTCAAGTGAGCGGCATTGGCCAAATCACGCTCGTTGGCCGCCAAGATCGCTGGCGTTGCCGCACGAATCGCCGCCGCCGCGCCGCGTACGCCCAAGGCGCGCCGTTCGCCGGGCGCCACCGCCAAAAGCGCCGCCGCCGCCTTGGCCCGCTGACCGAGATCGTTCATCATGGCGCGTAGATCGCTCATGCCCCTTGCCTCCAGCCCCTCGCTCGCTATTCAAGCACCAGATCGTCGCGGTGAATCATCTCATCCCGGCCCCGATAGCCAAGCAAGGCTTCGATCTCGCCGCTGCGATGCCCCATGATCCGGCGTGCATCGTCGCTGCCATAAGCTGACAGGCCACGGGCAACGACCCGATCGCGGGCGACGACCAGCACGGCGTCGCCGCGCTCGAAACGACCTTCAACGGCGCGGACTCCAGCGGGTAAAAGGCTGGAACCGCCCGCCAGCGCCTTGGCCGCCCCGTCATCGACGGTCAGCCGGCCAACCGGCTTGACGCTGGCGGCGATCCAGCGTTTACGCTGGGTCAGCGGCTCATCGTCCGGTAAAAACCAGCTGCAGCGCGCCCCCTCTTCCAAAGCGGCGATCGGGTTGAACCGCTGCCCGGAAGCGATCGCCATGCGGCAACCGGCGGCGAGCGCGATACGGCCCGCTTCCAGCTTGGTCACCATTCCGCCGGAACTATAGCCGGGCGGCGCGTGGCCGGCCATGGCCAAAATCTCGGTCGACAGGTCGCGGATCACCGGCAAATGCCGGGCTTCGGGGTCCTTGCGCGGATCGGCGGTGTATAACCCGTCGATATCCGACAGCAAGATCAGCGTATCGGCGGAAATCATCTGCGCTACCCGCGCCGCCAGCCGGTCATTGTCGCCAAAGCGAATTTCGCTGGTCGCCACCGTGTCATTCTCATTGATCACCGGGATGGCGCCCAGGAGCAGCAGCCGGTTGATGGTGGCGCGACCGTTCAGATGACGGCGACGCTCCTCGGTATCCTCCAAGGTCAGCAGAATTTGCGCCGCGGTCAGGCCATGGCGCCCAAGGGCGGTTTGATAGGCATGGGCAAGGCGGATTTGGCCGGTGGCCGCCGCCGCCTGTTTTTCCTCCAAATGCAACGCCCGTCCGGTTAAACCCAAATGTTCGCGCCCGACGGCGATCGCGCCCGATGTGACCACCGCTACCTCGATCTTGCGCCGATGCAATGCCGCCAAATCGTCGCACAAGGCGTCCAGCCAGGGGCGGCGGATATCGCCAACATTGCCATCGACCAGCAGGGAGGAGCCGATTTTGACGATCAGCCGGCGCGCCGAGGCCAGGCCGGGTTGCGGTAACGGACTCATCGAGCGGGCTCCCAAGACCCGGGCGAACCGATCCG
>JAJTWR010000339.1:0-37596 GCA_021613335.1 Whitmania pigra
TTTGCAGATAGATCCAAAACAGATCGGCGTTGTTGGCGGCGGGAAAAGAAAGCCGACAGGCGTCATTGATGTGGCGCTCATCCAGAGCCTGGTTCGCAAGGGTGAGGTTGCGGACATGGTCGCTGATTACGGTCACCTGATTGTCGATGAATGCCATCACCTGTCCGCAACGAGCTTCGAGCTGGTCGCCAGGCGGTCGAAGGCGCGATACGTCGTCGGCCTGTCGGCGACCGTTGCCCGGAAAGATGGGCACCATCCGATCATCTTCATGCAATGCGGTCCCGTTCGCCATAGGGTCGATGCACGGGTTCAAGCCGCGGAACGTGGTATCCGCCACCGCGCGCGCGATCGCTCCACGCAGTTTGAACTCCCGACATCGCTGGCCTCGGCCGAACGGCCGTCAATGCCTGCGATCTATGCTGCGCTGGCGCAGGACAGTGGCCGGAATGATCTGATCTTCGACGATGTACTGAAATCGCTTGAGGCCAAGCGTTCGCCCATCGTTCTGACGGAGCGGAAAGACCACCTCGATTATCTTCAGAAGAGGTTCTCGCCATTCGTGAGAAATCTCGTGGTCCTGCGTGGCGGCATGTCGGCAACCGATCGCAAGACAGCTAATGCCGCATTGAATGTCTCCGATGGTCATGAGCGGCTGATACTGGCGACAGGCCGCTATATCGGCGAAGGCTTCGACGATGCTCGTCTCGACACGCTGTTCCTGACGATGCCGATCGCCTGGAAGGGAACCCTGGCGCAGTATGTGGGCCGGCTGCATCGGGAGCATGACGGAAAGAGGGATGTTCTGGTCGTGGACTATGTCGATCAGACGGTTCCGGTCCTCGCCCGGATGGCTGGGAAGCGACGGGCGGGTTATCGCGCGCTGGGCTATGTGATCGAGTAGCGGCGCCCCGTTGTGGTGTGAGGCGCCGCGGTGTCGGTCAGCGTGACCAGATCAGCGCATACTTGCCATCGTCGCCTTTGAAGAGGTTGGCGTAGATGGGTGCGCTGAAGGACGGATCGTCGAGCTTGACCGAGTGGTAGGTGCGATCCTCCTTGGAGGTCCGGCGCCAGGCGGCACCGATCTCGACGCCGGAGACGATGACCCTCAGGTCGGGCGCCTTGTCGCTGGTGGTGGCGGGATCGCTGGGGATGAGGCGCGCCTTGGCGTCGATGGCGAGGGTCTTGATGGTGCCGGTGTAGGTGCCGTCGTTGCTGAGGGTGAACGAACCGATCTGGGACATGGTGGAACTCCTGTGCTGTGTTCAAGCCCGCGACCATCGCGGCCTTGTGGCGATCGGGAGCCCCGGGACGGCCGACCCGCACCGTCAGCCGCAGCGCATGCGAAGGACGGCGCGCGGCGATCTTGTTGTTGGGCGAGGAGCGGCGCAGCCGCGGGGAAGAAGATCGCCGTCGCGCTGTTGCGGGGAACAGGCCGGGTCGCAGACCGCATCCCGGGGCAGATCCGCCCAGAACAAGGCCCGTCGGTCGCAGGGCATCACGGCACCGGAAGAACCACCCAGACCCGGTCGTTCTCACATCGCACGACAGCACCAGGTCCAATCACTGACGTTCCGAATGACAGTCCTCTCGGATCATAGTCCCGCCTCTACATGCAAAAAGGAGGCGACATGCCGACAGGTGTTTATGTTCGTAAGAACGCGGTCGGGGACCGCTTGAAGGCGGGAATGGCCGCGGACCACGCAACGGGCTTTGCTCAATGGCTGCGTGAGCGACGGTATACGCCGCGCACCGTCATCGAAAGGATGCGGCTGCTTGCGAGCTGGACGCACTGGGCGCGCGCGGAAAGCTACACGCTCGCTGCGATCCGTGAGGCGTATGCGGCATCGTTCGCCTTGATCACAGCGGGACAGTGCCCGCGCTTCCGCGGTGACGTCAACCAAGACGCGGTCGAGACCGCCAAGCTATTCATTGCCTATCTCGAGGATCACGGCGTGTTGGCGTGCCTGCCGGCCAAACGGGTTGCGCCCCTGGTGGCTGAGTTTGCGGCTTGGGTCCGTGAGCAGCTCGGGTTGGCCGAGACGACGCTGGCCACGTATCTCGGGACGATCACTCCCTTCGTCGATGCATTGGGGGAGACACCGAGCGCCTACGACGCGGCGACGATCCGAGCCTACATGACCGGACGCGCGAAAACGGTATCGGTCTCGCGGATGAAGGGGATATCGGTCGGCATCCGGGCTTTCCTGCGCTTCCTGATCGCGACAGGACGATGCCGGCCCGGGCTCGACCACGCCATGCCCAATGTTGCGGGCTGGCGGCTAGCGTCGATCCCGCGCTTCCTGCCCGATGCCGATATCGCGCGGATCATCGGGCGTGCGCGGGAGAGCGTCGCCTGCGAGACCGGGCGATCATCCTGCTTCTGGTCCGGCTCGGACTTCGGGCGAGCGAGGTCGCACGGCTCAGCTTCGACGACATCGACTGGCGGCAGGGGAGCATCCGCCTGTTCGGCAAAGGCCGCTGCGAGGAGTTGCTGCCGCTCACCCAGGAGATCGGCGACGCTCTGCTTGCCTATATCGAACGCGGCCGGCCAATTCTGGCCGTGCCATCCCTGTTCATTACCGAATATGCGCCGCTGCGACCGATCGACCGCGTCACGGTCAAATGCCTGGTCAAGCGCGCGCTCAAACGCGGGGGTATCGAGAGCCATTATAAAGGCGCGCATATCCTGCGGCACTCGGCGGCTACGGCGATGCTCCGCCACGGCGTCAGTCTGACCAATGTGGGCACGGTGCTGCGCCATCGATCGCCGGTGATGACGGCGCATTATGCCAAGGTCGATATCGCGCTTCTGTCGGCCATCGCCCAGCCCTGGCCGGGGAGGTCGCCATGCTGACCGACGATGCCGATCGTTACATCAAGCTCGGCTTCAAGCTCGCAAAGACGGCTCGACACCTCACCGCGTTCGCGCGCTATGCGGTCGGCCGCGGCGATACCCATGTTCGCCGCGAGACCGCGATCGCCTGGGCGTCGGCCGTGTCTTCGACCCCGCGCAGTCACCAGCGGCGGCTTGGCGAGATAGCACTCTTCGCGCGCTTCCTGCACGCCGAGGATCGCGCCCATGAAGTGCCGCACCATCATCCCAACCACAGTGCTGCAAAACGTCCCGCGCCTTATATCTACACATCCGAGGAACTGAGGCGCCTGCTCGATACCGCAGGCAATCTGCGGCGCCAGAAGCCCAGTCCGCTCAGGCGCCACATCTATGTGATGCTGATCGGACTGCTGGCGTCGACGGGCCTGCGGATATCGGAGGCTCTGAACCTGAGGGTGGACGATCTGCTGCCCGACGGCGTGCTGCACATCCGCCAGACCAAGTTCAACAAGAGCCGCCTCGTGCCGATGCATGCCAGTGCGGTCGAAGCGCTGCGGGCCTATCTTGAGGTCCGCCGGCGGTTCGCTGGGACGGACGACCATGTGTTCCTCTCGGTGGATGCCAAGCCGATGCCCCTTCGGACCGTCGAGAGCACCTTCCATGTGATCCTGCGCAAGGCTGGCGTCGGTCAGGATCGGTCGCGCAGCCCGCGTATCCACGATCTGCGCCATACCTTCGCGACCCGCGCGCTGGAGCGGTGCGCGATGGGTCGGGATGATGTGGCGCGGGACTTCGTCGCGCTCTCCACGTATCTCGGCCACGCGAGCATCCGACATACCTACTGGTATCTTGAAGCCACGCCTGACCTCATGGGCGATATCGCCGCCGCCGCCGGGGCGTTGATCGATGGGAGGCGTCCATGACGCCGATCGCTCCGCTCATCACCAGCTTCATGCGTGAGCACATGCCGCAGCAGCGTGGTTACAGTCCGCACTCCTGCGAGGCCTATGCACACAGCTTCCGGCTGCTGTTCGTCTTCGCGGCTCGGCGCTTGCACACGCGCCCGTCTTTGCTCCAGCTCGAGCAGATCGACGCGGAGATGGTGCTCGCGTTCCTGCATCACATCGAACATGATCGTGGCAACGGCGCGGCGACCCGCAATGCACGGCTCGCCGCGATCAAGGCGTTCATGCGCTATGTCGAACTGCGGCACCCAAGCGCCCTGGAGCAGATCGCCCAGATCAACGCTATCCCCGGCAAGCGCCATGACCACAAGCTCATCCGCCACCTGACCATGGACGAGGTCCGCGCCGTGCTCGACGCGCCCGACGTGACGACACGCCTGGGGCTACGGGACGGGCGATGCTGCACCTCTGCTTCGCCGGTGGCCTGCGCGTCTCCGAGTTGGTCGGCCTCACCCTGGAGAACGTCACGCTGGCAACCCAGTCCGAGCATCCTGGTGTTCGGTAAGGGCCGGCGCGAACGCAGCCTTCCGCTCTGGAAAGAAACCGCCCGCGACCTGCGAGCCTGGCTTGCGGTACGCGGAAAGCCACCGGCGACGGAGCTGTTCGTCAACGCTCAGGGGATGGCAATGACCCGGGCCGGCTTCGAGTACATCCTCGAAAAGCATGCAAAGACGGCCGCCGCTGTATGCCCGACGCTGATCGGCCGGCCGCTGTCGCCGCATCTTATGCGGCACAGTTGTGCCGTTCTCATGCTGCAGGCCACACGCGACATCCGCAAGGTTGCGCTCTGGCTCGGCCATGCCGATATCCGCACGACCGAGGTCTACCTGCGGATGGATCCGTCCGAAAAGCTCGAGGCCGTCGAGGCGGTGCTGCCGCCGGCGCTTCGTCGCGGTCGCTTCAGGGCGCCCGACGCATTGATCGCGTCGCTGATGGCCGATGCGCATACCGTGCCGACATAAGGGGGATAGGCCGCATGAGCATCATGGCAATGCAGTCTGACCGGGTCTGGGTGGTTCTTCCGGTGCCGTGATGCCCTGCGACCGACGGGCCTTGTTCTGGGCGGATCTGCCCCGGGATGCGGTCTGCGACCCGGCCTGTTCCCCGCAACAGCGCGACGGCGATCTTCTTCCCCGCGGCTGCGCCGCTCCTCGCCCAACAACAAGATCGCCGCGCGCCGTCCTTCGCATGCGCTGCGGCCTGACGGTGCGGGTCGGCCGTCCCGGGGCTCCCGATCGCCACAAGGCCGCGATGGTCGCGGGCTTGAACACAGCACAGGAGTTCCACCATGTCCCAGATCGGTTCGTTCACCCTCAGCAACGACGGCACCTACACCGGCACCATCAAGACCCTCGCCATCGACGCCAAGGCGCGCCTCATCCCCAGCGATCCCGCCACCACCAGCGACAAGGCGCCCGACCTGAGGGTCATCGTCTCCGGCGTCGAGATCGGTGCCGCCTGGCGCCGGACCTCCAAGGAGGATCGCACCTACCACTCGGTCAAGCTCGACGATCCGTCCTTCAGCGCACCCATCTACGCCAACCTCTTCGAAGGCGACGATGGCAAGTATGCGCTGATCTGGTCACGCTGACCGACACCGCGGCGCCTCACACCACAACGGGGCGCCGCGGCCATCAGCCCGTTATTATGCGGAGCAAAACAACGACAAAAGCCCCGGAAAATCGGGACCTCCAGCACGCGACTTCGCATAATCCTGCGCTACGCATAATCGGTAGCGCCGGCGAAGATGCGGAAGTCCGGACCGCGCTCGCTTTCACCCTCGGCGGGGACAAGTTTGGCCTTGACGTTGAGGGTCAGGGTTTTCACTGCGCCGGTGAAGCCCGCGCCGTTTTCTTGTCTGGTGAAGGTGCCGATGGTTGCCATTGTCGTATTCCTTTTCCTGTCGGGCCGCACCATTGCGACCTCGATGGGGGTCGTCAGACCGGAGGCGATCGGCCCCGCACCCGTCAGGGCTGGAACGAAGTGGAAGCGGCCGGCGACGGCTTTTTTGCTTCGCGATGCAAAGCCGAAGGCTGCGGAAAAAAGCTGGCGACAGACGTTGCGGGAGACGAGTGAGGCGAAGCCGCCCTCCGGTTAGACCCGTGCCAATCGAGATCGCGGATGGAGCGCCCGTTTCAGGAAATCGGGGGAATAGGGCGATGGCGGCGAACCCTGCACCTCGCGGCTCGACAACGGGAACGGCGTGGGCTTCGCTGTCTGACGCGCCATCACCCTGATCGTCATCGTCATGGGCCGGAACGGCCTTTCGGTGCCAATGCCGCATATGTGGCCCTGTTCCCGGACTATCGCGGCGCTGATCGCGAATGATGATGCCGAACGTGCGTCCGTGTGACGCCGCGCCAATACCTCTCCGTCAAGCTGGACGATCCGTGCTGCCCGGCCTGGCTATGTCATCGGACAGGTTCCGGGCGTCGTGGCCCCCCAGCTCGTCGGTGCTCGTGCGACGGCGACTGAGGCCAGCCTTTCGGGAGTCTCGTTCTGGTGGGGCGTCGGCGAAATGACCACCGCTACGGGTGTAGCCCCTTGACCGGATTAGATTTTCAAAGGATTTCTTCAAAAAGGAAATGGAGGGACGAATGGGTATCTACAGCAGCAGAGATTTCTTTAAAGAAGCAAAGAGCAATCCCGAAAATTTCTACATCATTCATTACTCGTGCCAGAGCTTGTATGACGATAATGAAGCTCTTTCCCCTCGAATAACGTCAATCGCGATAAGCCACTACGCCACAGAGCAAACAGTTAGCTTCTCAACTCATTCAATAGCTGAAGAACTCCACATACCTCGTGAAAACGTGAGAGACCGTTTCGACGAGGTGGAGAGAAAACTCTTGCAGGATTTCTATGCGTTTGTTCGTGATAGAAGGGATAAGTATTGGATTCACTGGAATATGAGAAACCTGACATATGGATTTGAGCACTTAGAACATCGTTATCGTGTCCTTGGTGGGAATGATGCCCCCGTTATACCAGTAGAACGGCGTCTCAATCTCAATGATTTATTGTCAGATCGTTACGGTGGCGAATACGCGGAACATCCCAAATTGAAGTCACTGATGGAGTTAAACGGAGGAATTCATCGTCATTTTCTGAGCGGAGAAGAAGAAGTCCAGGCATTTCAAAACAATGAATTTATCAGAATGCACAACTCAACCCTCTCAAAAGTAGGGTTTCTGCACTCCGTTGTTCGCAAATTTCTGGCTGGTAAACTCAGAACCGCTTCGCGCGGATTTGGTGTGGCGGTGGATAGATTGTTCGAAAGTAGAGCGGCGAAAACTGTGGGTTTATTTGCCACCGCAATCACTATTGGAGTTGGTGTTTGGCAAATATACCTTTGGATAAAGGGGTTTTAATTCCGGTGAGGGAAATTCTTAGGCGTGTCTCGCTGAATTGGGGGATGACAGTCTCAAGAGCACCGACACACCAACGAAACCGTCGCCGACAATGCAGAAGATTTGCCGCCAGATTTCGGAAGGCACCGATTCCTTGGTGATGCCATGGACGAGCGCATATCCGGCGACGGCGGCAGGTGCTGCGAAGACCAGCGCCACAATTAGGCGCAAGATTGATGAGCGCAGCGTGTCGAACAGCAGCGCCAGGACGCCGAAGGCCGCACCGGCTGCTACCAGCCCGACGAGGCCCGCGCCGATGAAACCGGAGCCGGTCTGGAAGGCGAATTGCGCAGCAGTCAGGCCAAGCATGAAGGGCAGAGCATAGACGGCGAGCGTGTAGGCCAAGACGCAAAGCATCGCGATCAGCGCAACGCCCATCACCATAACCGCAACCATGGTTCTTCTCCTTCCTAGCTGACCGTGACCGTCACGACTCCATTCTGCTCCCCGTAGACAGGCTGATGATGGCAAGTGGTCCCGGTGCTGTCGATGACGAACAGGAATGCCGTTGCGATGGTCGAGGTTTTCCGGCCGCGCGACCGCGCGGCCGCGATTTTTTCCAATGGAAAGCCGGGGCCGCTTGTGCGGCCCCGGCCTGTCTTCCTCATTCCGCTGCGATGGAGAAATGATCCTCGTGGGTTTCAGGCTCCACCACACCAAGGGCGAAAACGTCGGTTTGCTGGTCGAACCATGTGGGAAGCTCGGTGCGCAGCACGGGCGGGAGCCAGCCGGTCCCGGCCAGAAGCTGCTCGGCAGCTTCCGCCATGGCCTGCTTTTTCAAGTCCGCGATCCGTTCCGCCGCTTCATCGCCAAGGGCCTCCCGCACAGCGGCTAGGATATGCGCCTTGGTGACGCGACCCAGATAGGCGCGCACGGTGGGCGTCCAGTGCGCCGTCATGTCGAGCGTCACCGCCGTCGCCAGCTTGTCCGCCGTCTCATGGGCACGGGGCTTCCTCTCCCAAGGCTGCTTGACCGCATTGGCGGTCAGCGAGGCGCAATGAGCGAGCAGCGCCATGACGCTTGCGTGGTCCAACCCGGCGACGAAACCCCACAGGTCAGCAACATCGCTCGGCATGTCGGACGCCCATCCTGCATGACGGTCCGCCAGCATCTTCGCCGCCGCCGTGTCCTCGATGCCGTCCGCATAGGATGCGAGATAGCTGCTCGTCGGGCGGATTTCGAGGCAATGGGCTTCCCCGCCGCCGTGATAAAAGGTTTGTGCGGCCAGCGCATGAACCACGGTAACAAGTGCCATATCCGGCTGCTCACCAAGGGCGAGACGCAGAGCGAGGGTACGATGCGCGGTCAGGTCGCGGATGAGAGAATCCGACAACGGCTTGCCGTCTTCTTCGGTTTCGAGTGCAGAAACGTCGCCGCCATCCTCGTTGCAGTCCTTAATGACCTCACCATCGCCGTTGACGCGTACGCCGTCGATGACGGTTTCGCCGCTCTCGGCAACTTCCGGCTCTGGTGCCTCGTCCTCGGCGCGGATGAAACCGCGCTCGATGCGGGCTTCGCCATCATGGGACAGGAGAACGAACATGCCGCCGCGTGCAATCTCGTCGGGATTGTAGGCATGACGTAGCGCGTCGATCCGCTCGATCTCGGCTTCAATCTCGGCGAGCCGCGCATCCACTTCGGACGGGAGGTCCACGTCAGCATTCTCCCATTCCGCCGAAAGGCTCTCAAGCTCCTCCTGCGTAGCGTCGTAGGCGGTGGCGTCTTCCTCCGAAAGCTCCACCGGATGCGGATAGGCTCGGCGCATCCCATGGGCATGAGGATAATCGATATGGACGGATGCCCATTTCCAGCCCTCCGCGTCCTGAACCTGTGTCGCGATCCGTTCCAGCTTCTCGATGACAAGCCGGTCCAGCAAGGCGGCGTCTTCATAGAAACCGCCACGATCCTCGGTGAACAGGTCGCGAATGATGTTGCCGCCGGCCTCGGCATAGGCTGCCGTTCCGATGAAGACCGCGCGCCGATCCGTTGCCGTCACATGGGTCTTGGTCAGGTCGCGGCGGATGATCCACGGTTCGCGGTTATAGGACAGGTTTTCAAAAACCTGCTCCTGCCGCGCGTGATCCTCGGTGATGGCGAAGGCCATCAACTGATCCAAGGTCAGTTCGCCGTCGCGATAAACCTGCATCAGCTTGGGGCTGACAGCGCCAAGGCGCATCCGCTGCTTCACCACATGCGCGGTCACGCCGAACCGGGCAGCGATTTCCTCCGCACCCCATCCGCGATCCTCCGAAAGCTCGCGGAAACGCTCGTACTCGTCGGCAGGATGAAGGTTCTCGCGGGTGACGTTCTCGTCAAGGCTGATCTCTGCCGCGTCGTTCGCCGTGTCGATGACGCAGCGGATGGCTTCGGTCTTCTTGATCTCCTTGCGCTTCACGCGCAGCAACTGCGCCAGCCTGCGGCCTTCACCGATGCTGACGAGATAGAAGCCGGTCAGTTCGCCCACCGCATCAAGCTCCGGCTCCACCACTAGGTTTTGCAGGATGCCCTTGGCGGCGATGCTCGCCGCCTTCGCCTCGATAGACGCCTCGCTGTGCGGGGTCTTGCGGGCATTCTTCGGGTGCTTCTTGAGCTTGTTGAGCGGCATGAAAACCGTCGCGCCATTTTCGACGGTCGAGGTGCTGGTTGCGGTCGTGGTCATGATCTTTCTCCTATGGGCTTGGGTTGGAGCGCAGCGCTGCGCTGCAACCCTGCCCGTCGGCGAGACCGGGGGGTGCAAGGCGCAAGGGCGACCGGGACGGAGGGGGATCACCCGGCCTGCACAAGCGGATCGAAGCTATCGGCAAGAGTGAGAATATGCATTCGCGCGGAAGGCTGGGGAGACCGTCCCGGTCGAGCGTCAGCGATCCCTTGCGCCGCGCCAGGGGGCAGAGCCCCCAAGCGATCGGCCCGGCCAAAGCGGAGCGGCGACCGGGCACACGGAGATATGCTGCTACGACACCAGGCGAACAAATCGTTCAGATAATATTTTCGCCCCTGCCAAAAGCTATTAGTGATTGACGTTTTTATTTAAGTTTATTCACAACGCATGTCTTGGGGGTTGATTCTGTTCTCAGTCGGAGGGGCGCATGGGGGAAGAGAAAGAGGTTGAGGCAAAGCCGGCGGCGCCGATGATTTTGCGCCTGCGTATCGAGCGATTCCGCGGGCTTGAATCGTTTGCCTGGCTTCCCGATCCTCATGTGAATGTCATCATAGGCGGTGGAGACAACGGAAAGACCACGATCCTCGATGCTGTCGGCTTGTTACTCAGCCCAACAAATTCCGTCACTATTTCCGACGCGGACTATTGGAAGCGTGCGCCGGAAGACGAGTTTATCATTGAAGCGGTGCTGAAGCTGCCGCCCCACACAGGAATCAATGAACAGAGGAAACCGAGTTGGCCGTGGGAATGGGATGGCAATAAACCGGTAATGCCCAATCTAGACGACGAAGAAGCCGACGGAAAAGAAGAGGTTTATGTCGTTCGCGTTCGCGGAACGCCTGATTGTGACCTTTCCTATGAGATATGCCAACCTAACGGGGAGTTTGACCATTTTTCAGTTTCGGTGCGCCGTAAGATCGGCCTTGTGAAGCTCGCGGGAGACGACCGCAACGATCGGGATTTGCGGCTCATTCAGGGTTCTGCACTCGACCGGCTGCTTTCCGACAAAGCTCTGCGTGGGAAACTCGCTAAGGAGATTGGCGAGAAAAATGTCGAGGAAAAGCTCGCTGAGGATTCAAAGAAGAAGCTGTCCGATTTGGACAAGCAATTCGGCACGCAAGCTTTGCCCACGAATCTGGGATTGGGTCTCGTTGGAGGGCAGGGATTTTCGCTCAATGCATTAATTGGTCTTACGGCCAAAAAACATGACGTGATGCTACCTCTGAATAGTTGGGGCTCTGGCACTCGGCGTCTTGCCGCTCTGGAAATCGCATCATCGAACCAGAATGAACTGCCGATCACTATTGTCGATGAAGTTGAGCGAGGTCTTGAGCCTTATCGTCAGCGTGTTCTGGTGAAAGAGTTGATGGCTGCTCCGACGCAAGCCTTCATCACCACCCATAGCGTCGCCGCCATCAAAGCCGCGACCAGCGCGAGCATTTGGTATCTCAGCGGCGAGCGTAAGATCGGCAAATTGGCTGACGCTACTTCGCCTCACATGATGAAGGACCCAGAAGCCTTCCTGTCGAGGATCGCCATCGTCGCCGAAGGCGCAACAGAGGTCGGTTTCATCCAATTCCTTATCTTGAAGGCAGTGTCGAGAACGCCGCTGGAGTATGGCATTTGGGTGACTGACGGTGGCGGCAATGATCCAACGCTCCAATTGCTGGAAAGCCTCTCCAAGAGCGGTTTAAGATTTTCAGGCTTTGCCGACGACGAAGGGCGTGCGCCGGAGCGATGGGCCACCCTGAAAGCCGCATTGGGCGACCTACTGTTGCGGTGGCCCAAAGGATGCCTTGAGGAAAACGTCATCGAGCATGTCGCCAATAAAGATCTGGAGAAGTTCATCGCAGATTCTGACGGCGACTCTGGGGAGAGGCTACGTACCCTCGCATTGCGCTTAAAGATCGAGGAGAAATCCTATGCCGCGATCCTTGCTGCTGCCGGCAGTGCTGAGAATGTACGTAAGCTCATCATCGCAGCAGCTACCGGTTCCGTGCCGGCGGGCACGCCGGATGATCAAAAGAAGGCGCTCAAAAGTCACGGAAAGACGTGGTTCAAAACGGTAGGAGGCGGATTTGAGCTTGGATCAAAAATGCTCGCGTTCGGCATATGGAATAAGCTTGAAGACCAGCTTTTGCCATTCCTGAACGCTATCCGGCAGTCGGTTGATTTGCCGGTCATAGCGGAACTGCCCGATGAGTGACGCATCGGTCGCAGCGGCGCTAAGGTCAGGGGCTTCGCTCGTTGTGATCGAAGCTCCAGGTGGATGTGGTAAAACCCATCAAGGTGCACAATATGCGGCAGATGCTGCTGGAAATACCGAAAGCCGTATCCTGATCCTGACCCATACACACGCAGCCTGCGACGTATTCGCGGCGCGCACTGCATCGTCGCGTAATAGGGTCGAAATCCGCACTCTCGATAGTTTGACCGGCCAGATAGCGTCTGCATACCATGCACGTCTCGATCTTCCAGCGGATGTCAGCGCCTGGTCGCGCACCAATGACGACGGATATAATCGAGTGGCGATAAAGGTTGCGCGCCTGCTCGACAAAAAGCCGCTGATAGCCAACGCATTAGCTCGACGATATCCGCTTATCATTTGCGACGAGCACCAAGATGCGACCGCAGCCCAAAACCAGATCATTCTCGCGCTCCACAAGGCGGGCGTTCACTTGCGCGTTTTTGCTGACCCCATGCAGCGGATATTCGGCGGCCGGAATGCTGCGGCCATTGCAGCCGAGATCAAGCGATGGACGGATCTCAAAGAGCAGGCGAATGAATTCGAGGAGTTGGACACGCCGCACCGTTGGACAAATACCAACCCGGCGCTTGGTGCGTGGGTATTAACTGCCCGAGCAACGTTGCGTGATGGTGGCCAAGTCGATTTACGCGGTGCGCTTCCGAATGGTCTTCGCGTTATCCGCGCTGACAATGTTGCCCGCGCTCCAGGGCAATATCAACTTACCGCGCAGCATCGCACGCCATTAGCCCAGCTTATGCGACCGCTCAACTCGGTCTTAGTCGTTGCGGCACATAATCCGACGGTATCGTCGCTTCGAGCCTTCTTCAATCGATCGATCCCGATATGGGAAGGCCATACACGCGAGGCGCTTGACAGGTTGTGCAATGGGTTGCCTATTCACGACGGCAATCCGCTCGAAATTGGGAAGATCGCAGTCGATTTCGTTAGCAGTGTGGCGACAGGGTTTTCTCCAACCGGATATAGCCGTCTGTTGCTGGAGAGGAGATTGAACAGGGCTGCACCAAACGGCGGACAAAAAAGCCTGCTATTCTTCAATCCCTCGGGCGTATCATCTTAGAACAGCCCAATCATCAAGGCGTCGGGCGTTTCCTCGCGACGTTGCGCGCACTCACCAAGGAAGACGAGGCATTCGCTGCCATCAAGATCGATCATTCCCGTGAGTATGGCGATGCGATCCAACTTGGACGCTATGCCTCTCCTGACGAAGGGCTTGCGGAGATAGCAAGACGCCGGGCGCATAGTCGCGCGGCCATTCCTCCCAAAGCGGTCAGCACTATACATAAGGCTAAAGGTTTGGAGTTTCCGCATGTCGTAGTGGCGGCGTGCGACCGGCAGCATTTCAGCGATACGAAGGCGGCTCGGGCTAAACTCTATGTCGCCCTGAGCCGCGCCACGGAAAGTCTGACCTTGTTGGTATCGCATACCCATCCGACACCGCTACTGCACATTTAAGGAAAGCAGTGGAGGGGGCAGCTAAGCAGCGTCAACGATTGATCTCCGCGACGATCGCTGGCTTGCCGCCGCGCTCATACCAGTCCATCGAGTGGTTCACGATCCAGACCGCGGATAGCATGGCCGGCACCTCGATCAGCATCCCGACGATGATGCCGAGTGCTGCGCCTGAGTGGAAGCTGAACAGGCTGATGGCGGCGGCGGCCGGCCCCCGGCATCCTGACCACCAGCTAACTGCCCGGCGTCGTCCTTAACTCTTCAATCCAGTCCAGAACACCGTCGAACACCTCGTCCTTGACCGTGACCCAGCCATTCGTACTCACCCGCTCGATCAGCGTTTCGACAGCACGGATGAACTCGGCCTCTGTATTGAAGCGATGTGTAAAAGCGTGGAAGGAATTGTAATCCATCACCATGCCACCCCCGCTTAGACCGGTGAGCTTTTTGCAAGCAGCCGCATAGGCTTCGCCTTCGTCGTCAAACAATTCTTTGACGATGGCGAGCCCGATAACACGCAGCTGCCCTAGCAAGACTTCCATGTCCTTGCCGCCAACAACGAGCGTGGCCGTTCCCTCGCGCTGAAGGTAACGAGCGGCCCCGTTGATTTGTCTTATAGCGTCGTCAATCTGGCTATGTGTGGAGCGTCTTTTGCGCTCCAGGGTGCGGCTGATCCCAGCTTCAGTTGTCGGGCTGTCCTTGGCCTGAATCAGAATTGCCAACTCGTCGGTGAGGACCAGGTGGTCCAAGATTTCTTTTTAAAGGTATCCTTGCGCCTCGGATTCATCATGATCTGCTGCGGTTCGAAAGCACGCAACAGACAGGCCGAAATGTCTCGCTCCTGATGATAGCCAGGATCGGTTCTTGTAAGGGTGTCGCGACGGTATCCTGAGCCGCCCTGATAAGCGTTCACCTCGGGCGTCATGTCGAGCACGAATATATCGTTCGGCGATAGCTCCTCCTTGAACACAGCCTGGATCGTGCACTCGTCGTCTTGCTGAGTTCGATTTCCGAACCAGTCGCTCAAGACACTATGGATGCCCTTCGCCGTCTGGGGTGATACCCAAGCAGGTGAATATCTTCGGTGCCGATAAGGCAGCTACCATTATCCTCCAGAACCGTTCTGAAGCTCATCCACTCGTAATTCTGCTCATCGAAGAAATAGACATCAACTTCCTCATATTTGAGGATCTCGATTATGCCTTGGGAAAAGCTATCGTCGCCAAACAGCGGCGTTTTGATGATAAGCGGCTCGTCATCATCATCGAAGAAGGCGGTGATGAGCGAGGTGGTCGTGACCGCCGAGGATGGCAGCGCGGGAAGGTGGAAGGCAAAAGAGCCGTTCATCTTAGCCGCTAATATCGCCTCTTTCTGCGTTTTGATGACCAGCGAAAGCGCAGCGTTTTCGCCCAATCGGATGGGCATCAAACCGCCCGCAAACTGTGCGATCAGTGGCTTCACTTCTGGATGTAGAACGGTAAGTCGCATTATCAAACCCTAAAGAAACAACCTGCAACCAACCGTCCAAAGCTACAGGTTTGAACGATCGTCAGAGAAGACCCTTACCCTTGAGATCGACGGCGAAGGTGGCCAGCGGCATGACCAGCGTGAGCGGCCGGCTCTGAAGCGGCTCGCCTCCGTAGCTGGCATACCATTGGGCAGCGCGCTCGCCTTTAGCGTCGATAATTAGCAGCACGCCGCCGGCTTCGGAGGCGATCCGCAGGCAGCGTAGCGCCGCAGCCGCGAGGAGTTGGCCACCTAAACCATGGCCCGCCGCTGTGACATCGGTTGCGATCCCGGCCAGCTTGAATCCAGAAACTTCGTGCTGGGCCAGCCCCTTCGTCATCGACGCCGGCACGTCCTCGTGCGCCACAGCGGAGGGCGCGACGGTGTAGAAGCCGAGCACGCGGTTGGGTTTGGAAACGTCGATCGCACAGAAGGTCTTGGAGGCGTTCTGCTCGTGGCTCTGACGCGCGTAGCGTCGGAGGAAGTCATTCATCGCCGCATCGCCACAATCGAAGGACTGGCGATCATGCGATTTCGCGATGGCTTCCTCTCTCCAGTCAGGCAGCGTCATAGAGTGTCAGGCAACGCCGCTATCGCCGCCCGCAGCTTCGCATTGGGTTTGGGCGGATTTTCCAGCAGTTCGAGCACGCGCGCATGGTCGCGCGCGGTCAAGCGAACGACCTCGTCCGCCTCGATCACAGCTTCGGCTTCACGCAAGGCGGTCTGGGTCACGAAGTTGGTGAGGTCAGTGTTGCGCAGCGCAGCGGCGCGTACGAGCTTGGCCTTCGTTTCAGGCGAAACCCGCAAATTCATGCGCTTGTTGTCATCCACGGCAGCCTGAGGCATCTCCGTCTTCCTCGTAAGTTGTACATATTGAAGATGTACGCTATTACACTCGGCTTTTCAAGGTCGTGTGTCTTGATGATGTACGCTGCCCGCCCGATCCCGCAGGGGGCGTTGCGGGGGGCTCCCCCCGCAGAAGGGGTAGGCCGAGACCGTGGCTCGGCATAGGGGAAGTCTTTCCCCTTTATCAGTAGTCATGCTCAAATGGCGCCCAAGTGACATCCGCGGCATTGATGGTAGGGCTATGGAGTGAAATCGGCGGAATGCACGGATCGAGTCAGACTATCTCCCGCATTCGTCGCTTGACGATAGTTCCCGAAAGTTCAGTTTTGGGGATCATCCCGAAAAAAACCAATGATTTCAAAGCCGCTCCGTTTTGACGGGTGGACTGACGGTATATTCACAGTTAAAATATTTTAGCGACATGATTTCAATGCGTTAGGATGGTGGCTATTGATAATAGAATGGGAGACTTGACCCTCGGCCGCTACGGGCGGCGGGCCTCTCTCTGGCCCGTGCGCGGGAGAAGAAGTTGATCGACGCGCAGCGCTCGATTCAGGAAGGGCGGTCGCCTGCCCAGGAGAAGCAGCGCGAGAAGCGCCGCATCAAGGAAGCGAAGAGCTTCGGCGAGTCGGCGAACGCTGGCTGCAAGAGCACCGGATGGCGGAAAGCACTCGCGCGATGCGGCGCTCGATCTACGAGCGCGACATCCTGCCGACGTTCCGCAATCGGCTGCTGACGGAAATCACGCCCCAGGATCTTCGGGCGATGTGCGACAAGGTGAAGAAGCGGGGAGCGCCGGCTACGGCCGTCCATGTCCGGGACATCGTGAAGCTGGTCTTCGCCTTCGCGAAGCTGCACGGGGAGACGGTGCCGAACCCCGCCGAAGAGGTCGGGCCTGCCTCGATCGCGACGTTCGTTCCCAAGGACCGTTCGCTCTCGCCCGCCGAAATCCGGGTCATGCTCGGCCAGCTTGAGCATGTGGCGACGTTGCCGACGATCCGGCTTGGCCTGAAGCTGATCCTGCTCACGATGGTCCGCAAGAGCGAGCTGCAGGACGCGGTGTGGGATGAGGTCGACTTCGAGAATGCCGTGTGGTCGATCCCGAAGGAGCGCATGAAGCGCTCCAAGCCGCACAACGTCTATCTGTGCGAACAGTCGCTCGACATCCTCGTCGCGCTCAAGACCTGCGCCGGCAATTCGCGCTACCTGCTGCCCTCACGCTACGACGCGGATGCGCCGATGTCGCGCGCGACGTTCAACCGCGTTACCGCGGCGGTTGTCGTGCAAGCCAAGAAGGCGGGTCTGCCGCTGGAGCCGTTCACCGTGCATGACCTTCGCCGCACGGGCTCGACGCTGCTCAATGAGCTGGGCTTCAACAGCGACTGGATCGAGAAGTGCCTGGCGCACGAGGACGGGCGTTCTTCGCGCGGCGTCTATAACAAGGCCGAGTATGAGCACCAGCGCCGCCACATGATGCAGGAATGGGGCAATCTGATCGCCGCATGGGTGGGCGGTCAGAAATACACCCCGACGCTCTATCCGGCATCCATGGCCTTCTGGCCCCGGAGCCTAGCCTTTGACCGGACGGGTCTTCCTGAGCGTGACGTCGGGGGCCGGGGCACGCTTGGTCGTCTTCGCTCTGGAGGCTCGGCGTCGTTCTTCGAGCCAAGCTTCCACTCGGCGAGATCCCACACGACGGTTCGAGAAGTCAGATAGAAGCGCTGCGGAAACTCGCCGCGCTGCTCCATGTCGTAAATGGTCGTGTCGGCCAGGGGGACGATCTCGCGAAGCTGGTGCCTGCGGATGGTGCGTTTGCTGAGGGGGCCGGTGTCTGGCTCATCGTCCAGCTCCACCGTCGTCGATCCCGCCATTCCAGGTGCTCATGCCAGACCTCTTTCAATATGGCCGGGATAGCGACTTGGCTGCATTCCCGGCGTCTGGCGAACCATGGCGAAGGATCGGCCGCCGGTAGCGTGCCGCATTCGCGTTTGTTCGCGCGCGGCCCCCCCGGCAATCGGTTCCGCATGACGTGTGCGGTGATTAGGGGTATTAATCGCTGCATATCGTGCGGTGATTAACCTTGCTCTTTGCGGCGAATGGCTGCTATATTCGCCGCGGAAGGTGCGGTGATTATGAAGTATATCCATAATTTGACGGACTGGCCGGAGCTGCACTGGAGCGATGAGAAGCTCGCGCAGCGCCTCGCGGCCGTGCGACATCGACAGGGACGGCTGATCGGCCGCATGGAGGCGCTAGGCTTCCCGCTTCGCGAGGAGGCCGTCCTCCATGCCCTGACCGAAGACGTTCTGAAATCCAGCGAGATCGAAGGCGAGGTGCTTGACCGGGAGCAGGTTCGTTCCTCGATCGCCCGCCGCCTCGGCATGGATATCGGCGGTTTGGTCGCCGCCGATCGCCATGTCGAAGGCGTCGTGGAAATGATGCTCGACGCCACGCAAAACTATAAGCAGCCATTGACCGCGGAGCGGCTGTTCGGCTGGCATGCGGCTCTGTTCCCCACGGGACGCAGCGGCATGAGCCGTATCACCGTGGGCGCTTGGCGCACCCCCGAAGCCGGCCCGATGCAAGTCGTGTCGGGGCCGGTCGGGCGCGAGCGCGTTCACTATGAAGCCCCGGAATCGAAGCGGCTGGACGAGGAGATGTCCCGCTTTCTCGAATGGTTCGAGACGGCGACCCCTGATCCCGTCGTCAAGGCTGGGGTCGCGCATCTGTGGTTCGTCACCATTCACCCATTCGACGACGGCAACGGGCGCATAGCGCGTGCTATTGCCGATCTCGCGCTGGCGCGTGCAGAGGGAACCGCGCAGCGCTTTTACAGCATGTCCGCGCAAATCCGCACCGAGCGGAAAGCCTATTACGACATGCTGGAGGCGACGCAAAAGGGAGACCTCGACATCACGCCCTGGCTGTTGTGGTTCATCGAATGCCTTGATCGAGCCTTCGATGGAGCCGAGGTCATCCTTGCGAGCGTCATTCGCAAGGTGCGGTTCTGGGAGGCGATAGCGGAGCAGAAGCTGAACGAGCGCCAGCGCAAGATCATCAACCGCCTGTTGGACGGCTTCGAGGGCAAGCTGACCAATGCCAAATGGGCAACGATCACCAAGACATCGTCCGATACGGCGTTGCGCGACATTAACGATCTGGTTCAGCGGGGCATCCTGACGAAAGATCAGGGCGGCGGGCGCAGCACGAGCTATTCGCTGGCGGCCGCTCCCGGTGATGCGGACACCGGGCGCTGACGTCCGGGCGGACGTAGTGAGAGGGGAATCGGGCCCGGCGGGAGCATCACGGCATACCTGGAACGTTCCCCTCGGGGATGTGAGGTCAGCCCGTGGTGCGCCGGGCCTTGCGAAGCCGCGATCGGTCGAGATGAACCGCTCGAGCATCGGCACGATGAGTTTGGCGGGCTCAATCGGCGTACCGCCTTCGGTGAGCAGGCGGCCGTAGTCGGTCAGGTCGCGATGGAGCGCAGCAGGCAGCTCCAGGCAATCTTGACGCGTTTGTCGTCGGCGATGGGGCCGAGTTTGAGCTTGGTCATGGTCAGCTCCTATAGGGTTCGAGCACCAAATCCTTGGTGACGATGACACGGACCGGGAAGCCGGGCCGGATGGTCAGCGTCGGCGCGACCTGCAACTGACGCTGGACGATCTGCTGGCCGGCCTGATTGATGGTGTCCTGCGCGCCGTCGCGGATGGCGCGGAGCAGCCGATCGTTGTCGTCGGTGGCGAGCTCCGCGCCGACGCCGAGCAGCGTCGAGAGCGCGGCGGCCTTGGCGAGATCCCACCAGTGGTAATCGACGCCATCCTCAAGGCCGGCATAGCCCTGCGTGTCCGTGCCCGGCCCGCGTTCGAGAACGATCGAGCGGCCGTTCGGCATGATGAGGCGGTTCCAGACGAGCAGGACGCGGCGCTGTCCGAACTGCACGTTGTTGTCATATTGACCAATGAGACGCGTGCCCTGCGGCACGAGCAGGATATTTCCGGTCGGAGTGTCGTAGATGTTCTCAGTGACCTGCGCGGTGATCTGGCCGGGTAGATCGGAGCGGATGCCGGTGATGAGCGCGCCGAGATGACCGCGCCGGCCTGAAGCACGAAGGGCGAAGCCGGCGGCGTGACGCGGTCCGGTGTCACGGTGCGCCGGTCGGCCTCCGCATTGAGGAATGCAAGCTGCTTGTCCTGCGCGGTCGGCTGTCCCGCTGCGCTGGCGGGATCGAAGCCAAGGCCAGGCATTGTGGCCGACGCCGCGGCGGCCGTTGATTCCTGCCGCGACTGGAAAAACACGGTGCTGAGGCGCGCAGCCTCTTCCTCGGCGCGGCGGCGCTGCTCGGCCTCGTCGACGCCCGGCGTCGGCACGATTGGAGTTGCAACGGGCTGGCCAGCATTCTGCGCGGACAGGATCGGGCCACCAAGATCGCCAGGCAGCGCCGGTCCGAGGACCGGGCCGGTGTAGTCGCGCGGAAGACCGGCAAGACCATCGGCGGTTTGTCGGTTGGACGTGGAATAGAGTTCTTCCTCATCACCGACGCGGTCGCGTGTTTGAAGCGCGTAGATCAGCGAACTACCGATGCCGACAAGTGCGACGGCCGCGACGCTGGCGAGCATCTTGCGCGACAGGCGCGTGACACGGGGAGTGTCGGCACGAAGGCGCATGGGAGCGGCGTTGGATTCGGCTTCTGTCATGATTGCGGTCTCCCATCGGCGGACGATCTTCACGGTCTGCTGGCGGTCGCCGCTGCCAAGGCGCAGCTCGGCCGCGCCGAACAGGCGATCGACGATCAGGATGTGTTGGTAGATGCGGTGTTGGCGATCTGTGCCTCGCCCTCGGGGCCGATGACGAAGATCGGCGGCATTTCGCCCTGCACGATGCCGCGCGGGAACTCGACATAGACGCGGCGACCGTCGTCATAGACGGCGACGGGCTTCCATGGCGGATTGCTGTTGCCAGTCAGGCCATAGCGATAGTTGCGTGCGGCGACGGCCGGAATGGCAGGCGTTGCCGGCGTGACCTGACGTCCGCCGCCTGCCGGCTGCGGGTAGGCCCAGGCGACAGCGGCATATAGGGCTTCTCGCTGGAGCGTAGCTCGACCAAGTAAGTGCGGCGGTCGGTGGTGATGACGAGGTTCGTGGTGATATCGGCGCGAGTCGGCTTCACCAGCACATGGACACGGCGAGTGACGCCAGAGCCGGATTCGGTGTCGCCGATGATCCAGCGGGCAGTGTCTCCGGCTGCGATCGGTCCAGCGCCGGTCAGGCTCTCGCCGGGTTCGAGCGCGATGTTGGTGATCTGGCCGGGGGCAGCATAAACCTGATAGAGCGCGCCTTCCGACCAGGGATAGACCTGGATGGCGTTGAAGTAGCCTTCGCGGCGCGGCTGCACGCGGGCTGCGGCATTGGCATTCTCGACACGGCCGGTCGCCGTGCTGGCGGTCTGGCCGCCGCGTGCGACCGCCCAGGCCGGTGGGACATGCAGCAGCTTCGGCCGGTCATCTGTCACGGCCGCTGGAATGGCCGGTAGCGGCGGCACGCTGGCGTCGTAGCTGATCTCCGGTGGGCGATTGGTGGCGCAGCCGGCGAGCATTGTTGCGGCTAGCAACAGGGCTGGAATGGCGCAGGTACGGATGACCGGGCTCATTGGCTCATCTCCCGCGACCAGTTAATAGCGTTGACGTAGATGCCAAGCGGATTGGCTTTCAGCCGTTCGGCGTCTCGGGGCGGCTGAACGGCAATGGTCAGGATGGCGGTCCAGCGCTCGGTTGTGGCGAGCTTGCCGTCCTCATAACGGCGCTCGGACCAGGCAACGCGGAACGACTCCGGCGATGCCCTGATGACGCTGGAGACCTCGACCGCAATTTGCTGCCTGCCAACTCTGGCGAAGGGATCGTTGGCGCGGGCATAGTCGTTAAGCGTGCCCGCGCCGCGATCGGTTGTCCATCATAGGCGCGAAGCCAGTTCTGACGGACGATGACCGGATCGGCCGGAATGGAACGCACCTGTTCGATGAATCGGGCGAGATGCCATGCGATCTGCGGATCGGTCGGCCGATAGTCGGCCGTTGCCGGAGCCACGGCCTGCGAGTTACCGAGATTGTCAACCTGTACCACCCAGGGCACAACGGTCCCGCGTGTCGACTGGATGACGAGTGCGGCGGCGAATGCTGCTGAGAGAACTAGCGAGCCGAAGGCCATATAACGCCAGTTCTTCGCCTGCACGCGGGCAGAACCGATGCGCTCGTCCCAGACCTGCGCGGCGCGCTGATAGGGCGTCTCGGGCTGAGGCGTCTTTCCGTAATGCGTGGCGGGTCGTCTGAAGAGGTTCATGAGCGGTCACTTTCTGAGAGGTTGACGGAAGAGCCGGAGGCGTGGCTGTCGCCGGAGCGGACGGCATGAGCGGTCGCCTGAACGCCATGGGTCACGCGCTGCGAGCGCTGCATCCGCTTTGCCCAATCGGGCTGTCCCTTGGCGGTCCGGGTATCGGCGGTGTCGTTCCCGGCCTCGGCCGGACCGCTGACCGTGCCCATGGTTGAAGAGCCGCGGGTCGCACCAAAGCCAGCCTTCGCACCATCGGAGAAGCTGGAATTGACGGCGGCCGAAGCGCGCCGAAGCGGCGATGCGGCGGCGTTTCCGGCAGCACTGCCAGCAGCTCGGGTAACGCCACCGAGACCGGAGGCGACGCCCGATGCACCGGATTTGCCGAGCGAGCCGAGCGAATAGGCGGACGACGCCGCGCCTGCGGCCGTCACCCCGCCGCGGACAGCAGCGGCTCCACTGCGCGCGGCGAGCATCGCGCCACCGCCCGCCGCCATGGTCGAGCCGGCGGCGGCGAGCCCCGTGCCAACGGCAGCGCCCGCGCCGAGCTGAGGGCCACCGCTGACAAGGCCGGAAGCGATGCCGGGGCCGAAGATGCCGAGGCCGAGCAGCGACAAGGCGGCGAGAACGACGGCCATGGCATCGTCGATGCTCGGGGGCTGCCCGCCGAAGCCTTGGGTGAACTGGCTGAACAGTGTCGTGCTGATGCCGATGATGACGGCGAGCACCAGAACCTTGATGCCGCTGGAAATCACGTTACCGAGCACACCGTTCGGCCATGAAGGCGGTTTTCCCGAAAAGGCCAAACGGGATCAGGACAAAGCCGGCGAGCGTCGTCAGCTTGAACTCGATCAGCGTGACGAAGAGCTGGATGGCGAGAATGAAGAAGAAGCGAGGATCACACAGTTGCCCAGGCAAAGAGCAGGCACGCGATCTGGATGAAGTTCTCGAAGAAGGCGACCCAACCCATGAGATCGGAGATGGATTCGAGCAGCGGCCGGGCGGCATCAAGGCCGGTCTGTGCTACCTTGCCGGGGCGCATCAGGTCGGCGGTCGAAAAGCCCGTGCCGGAGCCTTTGAGGCCGAGGCCCGCGAGGCTCTCGAAGACGATTCGGGCGAGATTGTTCCAGTTGCCGATGAGATAAGCGAAGACGCCGATGAATAGCGTCTTCTTGACGAGCCGAGGATGATGTCGTCATCGGCACCCCATGACCAGAAGAGCGCCGCCAGCGTCACATCGATGACGATGAGCGTAGTCGCGACGAATGCGACCTCGCCGGACAGAAGCCCGAAGCCGGAGTCGATATAGCGGGTGAAGACCTCGAGGAAATTGTCGATAACGCCAGCGCCTTGCATGGATCATCGTCCTTCGGTCTTTGTGGGGAGGATGGTGCGGGGGTGCGGCCCGAGAAAGGGGTCGCGCGTCTCAGCCCAGACGCGTAGACACTCGCTATCCTCGGTAGCCTTCTGGCCAAGCTTCTGGCACCGCGCTGGCCCTCGCGCAACCGGATCGCGCGCGGGCTGTTGAAGGCTGGTCGGCGCCGATGCCGGGCCTCTTCCTTGCGGGTCATTTCGATCGCGGTCGCCGTGATGGCGACTGCGACGAACATGATTGCGCCCAGCCGGGCCAGCATCTTGCCGTCCATGACGGTGCTCCCCCACTGGCTCAGTTTGGGAAGTCAGGACGACGGTCGGGTCAAGGGCAATCTTGTCCTTCCGTTCGGGCTGCGTCTGGCAACCGGTGTTTTTCGCAGGTCGACGAGGGCACCAAAGGGGACAGCGTTCCATTCAGCACCTGCCTTCCCTCCGGTGTGTTTTGTACCGCTTGCGCTCGACGAGAAGACCATCGAGTTGCTGAAAAATGGCACGGTCCTCAAGATCCATACCCAGGCAAGTGCCAACGAACAGCCCGTCGAACTCAAGGTCTCCCTGAAAGGGTTTGCCGCTGCACTCAACCGTGCAGCCAGTCTCACGACGGGGAAATAGGCAAAACGACCCGGAGGATGAGTGTCTGCGGTGAGCGAGTATCGTGGACGACAACACCACTCCATCGTGCATGTTTACAGCAGCCGGAAGCCATAAGGCAGGTGAAGTTTATACGTTAACTTTGGTCGGGCGCTGCTGAGGACTGACCGCTGTGAACTTGCAATAATGTCCAATGACTCATGCCAGCAGTCGTCCTTGTACGAGAGCCTTCTTCCTTCGAATCTTAACGCCGCAGCTTGCCGAGAACCTCAGATGGTCTTTCTCCCAAGCGATTTTTGAAACAGGGGCAGCAAAGTCGCTCAGGTGGAAGAATCCCCACTGAAGGGCCACATCCGTTACCTTGACTTCTCGGGGTCCGCGGCGGCAAGGGCGGAATAAGACATGGTTCAGTCGCTCTGCCCGTAGCCATTGTCCGGGAGAGGCGCCGAGGTCTCGGCGGAAACCGGCTTGAAGACTGCGCAGGCCTGACGCCGCATGTCGAGCGACGTCCGCTCATGCGCAAGGGCTGATCGATATTGGCACGCATATATTCCAATCGCGCGACGGATCTGGCTAAAGGGAGCCCGCGGTCGTTGCAGCGCACACGTCAATGGCGGCGCTAAAACTGTTGGGTTGTGTAAGCAAAAGGCCCTCGATCACCAGATCTTCAAGAGGGGGCGAATAATCTTGGGTGCAGTTGATCACTATCGGTCACTCCCAAACTGGCTACCGTCTCGAGCAGCTTGAGCCAAAACTCCAACTCTCCGCAAAGTCCTGGAGTTTCAAGATTGAAATTCACCGGCTTGGGCCTTGTCTGAACCGATAAGCTGGGCGCAGGTCGCCTCGACTTTTTGTCCGTGTGAGTCTCACGATGACCTGGTCGAACGTGTCGTTCAAATCGAGCGAATTGTCGTAGGGACTTACGATGACGCCCTGGCCAGGCTGAACGACGATGACGCCCTGGCCAGGCTGAACGCTGGCAATTTCGGAGCCGTAACGAAACCGCGCGGCGCCGGCCAGGGGTAAAGTTATCAGGAAGTTATCCTCTTCGGGCGCAACTGGTGTGACAGTAACATCACATCCATACCGAAGCCGATTAACAGATAGCGAGCCTATTGGAAGATGATGAAGCTCGGTATCGAGATGGGCTTGTTTTCCATGGATTAACAAATCATGCGGGCGCAGTGCTCCAGTGCATACGTCCACAACTTGATCACGATCCTCACTTTTCAGCTTGAGGCCTCTGGATCGGAATAGGTAGTCAGCGATCTGCAGTAACGATAATCGGTCATCGAGCGCACGCACCGAAGTGTATATCGCTAACCAACACCCAATCCGCAGTCAGCAAATTGGTGATCAAGCCACGAAGTGCGCACTCGACTGTTTTGACCCTTTGAGCAATTTGTCTCAGTGTTGAAGGATGAGCTTACGCATAGATTGCGTTATTGCGAAAAAACAGTCCGACGGCACATCGTAAGATAAACAAGACGGCCACTTTTGAGTTGTTGGACTTAATCTGCAAAAAGAATGTCTGTGAGCAGCGCATCAACCTTGCCGTTTGAATTCTTGCAAACTTCTTTATCGTGATCGCAGGTCACGCGATTCATAAGCGTGTAGTTTCGGGTATCGAATGAATCCATGCCGATGGAATCGATATCTTTTCTGAACTTCGAGTATTCCCTAGTTTTCCAAGATATTCCTCGCTCAGACCGAAGGAAATGCCTTCTCGATCTGCGCAGAATCCTGAAGCTTTATCGCAAATTACTCCTTTTTCTGGGGAATAGACTTTTGGAGCAGCAAAGCTCGCCGTTGGAAGAGTGGCAAAGAGAGCCGCAGTAAGGCCAAAGGATACGAAGCCGCATTAATTTCACTTTCATTAATCAATCGAAGCTTCAGAAAATCCCTAGTTGTCTGGTTATGGCTATCGGCAATGCGCAAGAGAAAGCGGAAAAGCGCAGAAACTTGGCGACGCTTGCCTCAGTGGCTGAGGATCTTGGTGTAGGATTGCCAACGCTGACGCGATGGCTTTCGCGTAACCGAGATGCAGTTATGAACGAACCTGCACGCCGGGAAGCAAATGAAGATACGGGGTCTGAACTCAAACGCCTTCGTCGTGAGAACAAGATCTTGCGGCAGGAGCGCGAGATATTGAAGCGTGCGACAGCTTTTTTCCCCAGGGAGGGAAGTCGATGAGGTTTCGTTTCATCGATCAGGCGAAGAAGGAACTCCCCGAATCTGGTAGTTTATCACTTGCGGGACATGCTGTCAGATGGGGTGTGATCAGAGCATCCAGATTGCGAGAATAAGAAATTTCGGTCCGCTTGCAAGGTTAAGCTCAGGTTGAGCGCCCTGGCGGCTTGGCCGCCTTCGAGCCGGACTTGGTGACAGCGCCCTGCCGTCGAAAGGCTCACGGTAGCCCCGGTTTCTCCGGGTATTGAATAGAAAGCACGCGTTCAAGTCTTTAAGCCTGCGGATCGTTTGGTCCTGCGGGTTAATGACTGTGTTCGATCGTTAGGAGGCGAGCCTAGTTGCAGGTCCCTTGCCGGAAAAGAGCGAAGATGCTGCACGATTTTGATAATGGGTTTCGCACATCCGTGAGCGCTTTTGTGTTTTGCTGTTACTTTCTTCAGTAGGGCCGTCCCTTGTTGGGGAGAGGCACTGCGCATTTTTCTTGAGCAACGCATGTGTCCTGCTTTTCGGCAACGACGCATCGTCCGGATGGCGAGTGAGGCATGAAGGATCAGGTCACGTCCACCCTTAGGCATCGGTCGTCCCATAAGAGAATCCACAACGGAGGTGCAGGCCGCTCTGAAGCTGGCGCTATTGCGGGCCTCATATGCGCGGGCGTTTCCGGGTTTGTCATGGGTTTCGTGATGCAAGGCGAACTGGCGTCGGCTGTTTTGATGCTCCTGGCAGCGCTGCTTTCGGGCTGTGTCGGCTGGTGGCTGCGCAAGGTCGTTGTCTCAGAGTCTATGGCGAAGCGACAAGGTCGGGATGGGCACATTCGGCGGATGGAGTAGTCGTGTCATTCAACGATAGGAAGATAGACGCAGGACTTGCGGATGCGCTGTTAGCTTTGGCTGTGGATCCGGAGAATCTGGACTTTGCTGTACAGGATGTACGCGCAGTCCAGGCTCGCGCAGATACCCTGTACGGCAAATGCATGATGCGCCTGACCGACCTGGAAGGTGTAACGCATGAAGCGTTCGATATTATTCCTGCTCTGGGTCGGATCGGGATGTTGCATCTTCTTGATCTCTATGGGCTGGTCAGGGTTCTCAATCGTCTGGCGGACGATCCGTCCGCCGTACTTGGTTGCAATGTATCGGCTCAAAGTCTGGAGAGTGTTTCCAGTTGGAAATGTATTTTCGGCCTGCTCCAAGCCAAATCCTTTCTGGCAAAACGGCTTGTATTGGAGTTGTCGGAGGAGGCACCGCTGAATAGTCCTGGCGATTGCACGCTCGAATGCAAAAACTGAGGGGGCTGGGATGCCGCATTGCCATTGACAGGTTCGGTGCGGGCTTTCCGCACCCTCTGCAGCTTCATTCCTTGCAGTTCGACATCATCAAGATTGCTGGGGCTTTTGTTCGCAATGCGCGTACACACGCGCTCGCGCGGTCCGGCTTTCCTCGCATAGTGGAATTTGCCCGATGCTTTGCACCTGTCGTCGTCGTCGACGGTATCGAGACTGCGCGGGATCTTGAACTTGCGCAGTCAACGAGCGCGACCCATGTACAGGGGCGCTTTGTTTCGCGACCGGTTTTTCCCGCCACATTCAACCGATGGCGCGGATGAAGGAACGTTGTCGAACGCCCATGTGAAGGCGCAGCTTACCGGCCCTATGCGTGAACCGGACAGTCGGGCGCTGATAGAGAGAAGCGATGATTACAAAGCGGGACTCTGACCGAGCTGCATATGTTCGGGCAGCGAAAAGCGCTGCTAAAAAGCATGACAGCCAACTTGAGGTATCGGTGCGCGGCATCGGGAACGTACTCAAGAGCAATCTGGATTTGCCTCATCATTCCACAAATGACTTGTTTTCCGATCTGCTGGGCCAACTGGACAATAGGCAAATCCGTTGATCTCGCGGCGTTCAACGGGCGGTCCTTGTCGGGTATGTAACGGCAGTTCCGCATGATCGTCGTCACATTCACTGCGATGCAGGACGCCAAGACAAAGCAAACTCGGCATCGCAAGTTCAGTATATAGCCAACCAGACCGCGGTGCATGCAGAACTGGCGTGCTCGATCAGCTGCGAGCGAATTATATATAGAAAGGGCAGTCGATGAAGATCAACGCAATCCATGTAACGTTTTTTTTGTTCGCGGCCCTGTGTGCTCAAACGGCGATGGCTGCGAGTTCAGCTAAGGCACTCTATGACCAGTGTGCATCCAAACAAAACGACCGCGGAGCAGCGTGAATGTTACCCGACGGTGTCGAAGCAATCGGAAATCGAACTTGTGGCCGCCGAGACAAAAGCGCGAAAAAGCCTGACTGAACTGGAAAGAGCCAGCGAAGGCAGCCGGTCTATGCATCCCGTGAGGGCATTTGACAAGGCAACGCGCGCATACAGGGCCTTTCGAGCCGCCGAAAACGATCGCGTCCTGAGCTCTTACGGTTCCGGAAATGGCGGCGGCCCCGCCGCATATAAAGTAATAATCGAAATGAATCTCGCTCGGATCAAGCAATTAGAGGAGGAATGAATTGAACGAGGTGCGCATCTGCACCGGTGTCCGTAGTGAAACTCGCGACCTGGAAACGAAATGGCTTTCAGGCCGCGTTTCCAGACCCATACTCAGCTCTTGTCAGTGAATGCATTCTGCATCGAAAGCCGATCTGCATTGCATCAGGTGAATTGAGGGCGGCGTTATTGGCGCAGCTTGCCGAGCACTTCTGACGGCTTTTCGCCAAACCGCGCCCTAAAATGGGCGGCAAAGTCGCCGAGATGGAAAAATCCCCATTCGAAAGCAATCCGTCACTGTGACTACCTGCGGGTCCGCAACCGCCAGAGACGCATAGACGTGATTAAGCCGCTCTGACCGCAGCCACTGACTGGGGGAAACGCCCAGGTCTCGGTGAAAGCCAGCCTGCAGACCGCGTAAACTCAGACCACAGTTTCGTGCCACCTCACTCATACGCATTGGTGAAGAAATATTGGCGCGCATGTACTCCATAGCGCGGCGTATTTGATTGAAGGGGGCCCGGGTCGTTCCTGCGGCGATACTTTCGCTCAGGCTGTTAGGCTGCATCAGGAGCAGGGATTCGATGATCAGCTCCTCCAGATGGGCAAGCAATCGCGGGTGCGCGTATTTTGAGCTGCCCATTCCGATACACGCCAATGATTCAAGAAGCTTTATCCAGAAGATGGGCATGCACTGGAGGTTAATATTGAAGTTCACCGGGCCAATTTTGTCACTTCCGGCAAGTCCCGCGGATATCGCCTCCACCCGTGCTCTGTTAAGCCGGAGGATAACGCGATCGAAGTGTCCTCCGGTATCGATTTCGTAGGCGTTGTAAGGGTTTATGATAGAGCCATGACCTGGAGTGACAATCATCGGTTCACAATTGCACAAGAAGCGCGCCCCTCCTTCCAGAGGAAGGGTAATGAGAAAATTTTCCTCTTCGGACGTCAATGATCGTGCGGTGAATTCCCCGGTGCTCTTGACCCTGCTCAATGAAAGGGGGCCGCTGCCCAAGTGGTAGAGCTTCATCTCTGGTTGAGTTTGACTGCGTCGAAACAGCAATTGATGCGGACGCGCCGCAACAGTACATGCCTCTACCATTGTATCGCGATCGAAACTTTCCAGCATGAGGCTGTTGGATCGGAACAAACTGTCGGCAAGGTTCAGCAAGGATAAGTCGGCTGTCACATACTCCGTCCTGTCAGTTATAGTATTTCTGGCGTCACGAAATGTTTCCGCAGTGACTGGCAGCGAAATGCACGATGCCAGATACGGATGATCAAGGAATCCTGTGTAATTCCTCGAATTAGCCAGAAATTTTACTGGTTCTCTGCATGTCCGGGGGTCGGATGATCGATACGAGGCTATGAGATGGTTTATTAACAAATAAAAAGAATAGCGCATCTCATATGCCGCCATGCAGCGACGAAGCTACAGCTTCATCATGATAGCAATTTCCCGGAATGCGTGGTTTCCGTCAATCGATAGCTGCATTAGGCCTGATCAATTATTGTTTCCTGATGCGATAACTGATGGTGGAGTGGCGCTGCGCGTGCGATGGTTATCTTCCTGCTTGAGGAACGGCGAATGCATAGGTTGCCTAGTCGGCAAGATGCTGAGCTGCACTATAGTTCCACTTGTCTGCCGGTCCCTTGCGCCAGGACACTGAACCGTTCCGAACCACGCCGCTGACTTCACGGTTGAGGTGGCGATCGAGCATCGGTCGCCAAGGCACAAGCGTGAACTCATGGCTTTGCTCAACGATGGCGAACTTGCCGCTGGTTAGTTGGATGGTTCCGGTGAATTTACCGCTGATGGCCTCCTCATCCGCTGTGGCGCGGAACGGCATAGCCTTGGTGATGGTCATTTCTGCGCCTATCCGGGCGACCTCCCGCTCGCGCAGTGTGGCGAGAAGATTGCGTCGATAGAACGTGCTGCCATTTGGACCAGGCGCAGCGTCACCCTGGTGGATGTGGTGCTCGCGGCGGCGAACAAGCGCGTCGCGGACCTGCTGACCGAAGCCGGAGGACGTGAGATCTGATGTGCCTGCGGAGACAAGCTGGCGGTCGAGCCAGGTCGCGCCGTCCGCGTCGATCTGCTGTTCGAGCCGGGCGGCGGAAAGGATGCGGATATTGGCCTGCCGGTCGCGGCCGGCGTCATAGGCGGCGGCGCGACTCTCGAACTCTTGTGGGATACGCCACCGGTCAACATCGATCCGCTCGGCGATGCCGGCGCGGCGCAACGCCTCCAGTCGGCGCACATGCGCATCGACATAACCGTCATAGTCACCGCCTGGAACGCGGCCCTCGAAATTTGCCTGTTCGAGATGCCGGCTGGGTCGATAGATGCCACCTTCGGCTATCCTGGCGATGGTGCGGTCGGACGGCCGACTCGTGGTATCAGGCGGGCCGATCTCGATGACGCTGCCGATCCTCGCCTCCTCGACGCGGGCGGCGGCGATGCCGGCGACGTGGTGGGTGCGTCCGTCGATGCCGTCGATCACGACGGTCAGGTCTTCGCCGAGCTCATCGGTCAGATATTGGTCGACGACGCGGCCGACGACTGCGACTACGGGTGCGCCATCGTGAATCTGGAAGGTCATCGGATCGCGCTCCAGCCCGTCGGCTCTCAGCGCCTTGTGCATATTGCCAATGATGTCGCCGCGCTCGCCCAGCTCGCGCAACACCGGTTCCACGCGCTCGCTGAGTTCCCATACGCCCGACGCGTGCTCGGTGGCGAGGCCCATCTTTTCGAGCTTGGCAAGACGACGCAGGCGTAGGGTCTGACTGAACTGGCACTTCGGATCGGTTGGCTCATGGCGCAGGTCAAGAAGGCGGTCTTCGGCTTCCTCGATCATCGCCCGGTCGATACGGGTAAAGCGGTCCTGATCGATTTCGGCGGAGAGTTTGCGGTCCTGCTCGATCTCGGTAAAGGGGCCAAGCTCCAGCGTGGTCAGTTCGCAAGCCCGCTCACGGATCCCGTTGGCGAGATAGTCGCCGTTGATGACGAGGTTTTCGCCCAGGTCGTCCTTGCCGCGGACGATGACATGGACATGGGGGTGGCCGGTGTTGTGATGATTGACCGCAACCCAATCAAGCCGGCTGCCGAGATCGGTTTCGACCTGGGCCATGAGGTCGCGCGTATAGGCCGTCAGGTCGGAGAGGTCCGCGGCGTCCTCAGGCGAGACGATGAATCGGAACTGATGGCGGTCGTCCGCGCTGCGCTCCACGAAGGCCGCTGCATCGGCGCGGTCCTCGGTAGCGAATAGAGCTTGCCGCGTTCGCCGTTGCGCGAGGTGCCGTCACGCTGAATATAGCGTAGATGGGCGGCCGACTTGCCGTTCTTGCCCGCGCCCTGAACGTAGCGGGTCTTGACGACGACACGGCGCATTCCCGGCACACTATGCTTCCAGCCGCTCGACAAGGTGCGGGCACGCACGAAGGCCACGCCGCGTCCCCGTTTCAGGCCCGCCCCCTTGGTAGAGCGCTCGGACTTGCCACCCTTAGCGGTCGCCGCCGATCTGGAGCGCGGCGACAATGACGATGATGACCCGACGGGCTGTTGCTGTGCTGGCGGGCGAGCTTCTTCGCCTGCGTCAGAAAGCTCTTGGTCTTGCCCGCCTTCGGCGTGTCGGCGCGGATGCGGCCGGGCTTCGGCCGGAAGCGGAATTCGTCATCGGCGCTCAAGGACGCGCCTCCGGCCAAAAATGCGGATAACAGCCCGGTTTCGGGCTATGGTGCCGGTCAAAACCCTGCAAAGCCAGGGCTTTGCGCCGGGACGCGGCACGCGGGCTCCCAATCGAAGGTGCCGCAAGTGCCGCCCCAAAACAGTGTGCAGACAAGGGCTTGCCTCGAAACCGCCGCCGCATGGTGCCGGTTTCCTTTATCTTGCCCTCCGCCTTTTCTGACCTTTCAGCCCTACCGACCGGGAATGCAGCCAGGCGCGCCCCTGTCTGACTGCACACCGGAACCAGCGCAAGCGAACGCGGGAACGCCATCCTCATGGCGCTCTCCCACCGTCTACGCGTGTGACAAACATGCTGCCGTCTGGCGTCTCCGCATCACGGCGCTCGCGCACCGGAACGGTCGAGCGGCTGACGCCCGATGTGCCGATAGTCTGCACCGGATCGGCGCCCCGTCTGTCGCTCGGGCGCATGACGAAGAGCGGCGCATCGCGCCAATCGGGCGGCGGCGCGGCTTGTTTCTCCGGCGTCTCGACCGAGACCGCGCTGCCGAGCGCCGGGGCGAGCGCGGCGACATAGGCGCGGGTTTCGGCCGGGAGCGGACGGCCCGTTGCGCGATGCTCGTCATAACGGCCAGGACCGGCATTGTAGGCGGCAAGCATCGCCGCGACATTGCCGTATCGATCCCACATCTCGCGCAGATAGACGGTGCCGGCGAGGATGTTGTCGCGCGGATCGTAGGGATTGCGACCAAGCCCGTAGCGGACGCGCAGGCCCGCCCAGGTATCGGGCATGACCTGCATCAGCCCAATCGCACCGGCTGACGAGATCGCGCGCACGTCGCCCGCGCTCTCGGCGCGCAAGACGGCGCGAATCCAGTGCTCTGGAATGCCGAAGCGCTGCGACGCTTCTGCGATATGACCCCCATGCGGATCGGTGGGGACCGTGCGCGCGATGGGCGCGGATTGCGCGAGCGTCACGGCCGGTCCCGCGCCGAGCGCAAGCCCCCCAGCGAGCAGGATCACGGCATAGCGCCGTGCCCGCCTTTCTCCGCCGAACCACCAGCCTGCCAGCGTGCCCGCTGCGGTCAAGGCTGCGCGCGAAGCGCCGGCCGATGGCCGCCCTTGACCTTCGCTGCGCGCGCCGGCCGACTTGTGGTCGAGCGGGACGAAGGAATGAGACGGCTTTCCCGCGAACAAAGGAATAGAGTCTTTGAGCGCGATGATGAGACGGGACTGCATGATCTTAGTCCCGCTCTTCGCGCGGCTTCGGACGCGTCCAGTGCAGTGACCATGACGAGCCTGTGTCATCGTCGCGGAAGAGGTTCGCGCGGATTGGCTGCGGCAAGGTGGGATCGTCGAGCAGGACGGAGAGATATTCGCCCGCCTTCTCGCCGGTGCGCTTCCACGCCGCACCGACCTCGGGGCCGTCGTCGGCGATGTGATGGACGCGATAATCCGGGGCGTTCTCGGAGTCCGAAGGATCGGCGGGAACGATGACGAGTTCTCGTTTGAGGGTGAGCGTGACGAGTTCTCCGGAAAACCCGGATGCCTCGCGATGGAATTGACCGATCTGCGGCATGACTGTCTCCATGCGTTGGTGTTGGAAAAGCCATCGGCGGACACCGCTTCCGTCGATGGGGAAGCGGTCAGTGCGACGTCGCGCTGGTCTCAGCGCGCCAGACGAATCGGCCGTCGCCGTCTTCATCGGTCCAGAGCGGCAGCGCGCGGCCGATGACTGAGCTTGCGGAGATCGGTCCGAAATAGCGACCGTCAAGACTATCGGGCACGTCCCAGTTCATGAGGAAGAGCTGACCGCTGGCGATGACGCGGCAGCCCCGCCAGATGGGCAGAGCGCGGCCGATCCGGTCGCGGTCGAGCGCATCGCCCATTGCCACGCCGTCGACGGTGATGGCGGATCGCAAGCGACACACCCGCTGGCCGGGAAGACCGACGACACGCTTCAACAGCGGCACGCCGCGCCCGACATAGCCGCGCTCGACCATAAAGGAGGCGAGCGGTTCGGGCGGCCTGACGGCGACCAGTTCCGGCACCTCGATCCGGTCGGCCGGTTCGATGGTGTAGAACCCGACGGGCGCGCTCGCGGTGGCGTTCCAGATGATTTTCGTCGGCATATCGGCGGCGCTGGTGGCAGCGATGCCGGTGACGGCCAGCAGCGTGACGCCAAGGATGCGGCGGCGGCTCATGGATCGATCCTCCGCCGACCGATCCACGCTGCATGACGTTCGGGCGTATAGGCTTCCGGCCCCATGCCGACGGAGAGCCGGTTATGGACGTGCCGCCAGTAGTCAGGCGCAGCGTCGGCCGGATCGAGCCCGAGCGCTTCCACGGCGTCGATAGCCTGCAACGCCTTCTCGACCTTCGACCAGGTATCGAGTCGCAACAGGATGTCGCCGCCAGGCCGGACGAAGGGCAGCGTCTGGAACGGATCGCCGCGGCCGATGGCACGCACGATGTCGATGCGCGAGATGATCGTGCCATGGTCGCCGACCGCCCAGCGGACGAAGGCGAAGATGCTGTCGGGCGCGAAGCCGACGACGCTGCGGCGACGGTCGAGGATCTGTTCGTAGTTCTTGCGCCCGAACCTGATCCAGTGCTCGACCTTGCGCTTCTCGAAGGTCAGCTCGACCAGGGTGGTGAACGGCGCTGGCCCGTCCAGCAGCGGACAGCCATGCGCGCGGCGGGAGGCTCTGTCGCTCACGACCGGCTTCCATGACGGTCGTCGGCGGCGAGCATGTCGCGCAGCACGTCGGCGATGGAACGGGCGGCACCGGCACCACGCCTCGCGTGCGCATGCGTCAACGAAGAAGAGTTAGATTCTCTGTTAGGCTCTAAGTTAGCAGTCCGATTCCGCGTTTCGGGCCAAAGGCTTAGCTGCGGTCCTTGCGCCTGATGTGCCGATAGTGCTGCGCGCGATGTGCCGATACCATGTGCGCCTAATGTGCCGATGGTATTCACAGGCGTTTCCACAGGCACTGTGGACAGGGTTTCGGGGCGGATGCGCAGCAGCTCGCGACCGTGTTCGCGCTCGATCTGAAGGCGATAGCCGGGGAGCGGCTGGCGGGTGGCGATGCGGCGCAGGTCGAGCGCGAAGTCGGAGACGCGGGCGAGACTGCCGGATTTCACATGAAGGTGCGCGACCTCGAACAGCCAGCCATGGCGCTGGTGGCCAGCGTGCTTGCGGACGACGCGGTAGAGCCAGCGTTCGATGCCGCCGGTTAGCCGGAAATAGGCCGGATCGATGGTGAGGACGAGCGAGCGATCGACGACGCTGTTGTAGAACCATTCGGGCAGGACGAATTCCATGCCCTCGACGCGGCCGGTGCGCGTCGTCATCTCCTCCCATTCGTTGATCCATGAGAATTGCCGCCGCCGCCAATGCGGGCCGTTGCGGATCGTGGTGGCGATGACGGTGGATTGCAGGCGCGCAAGCGCGGCCTTCAGCAGCACATATTGGCGGTTGCCTGTCGGCCGCCCTATGGCGCGCAGCAGATGATAGGGCGTGAAGCGGAAGAAGCGCGAGGTGCGCAGGCCGTCGTTCTCGGCCGCCACGATCTGCGAGGCCGCCCATATCAGCACATCGGCGTCCCAGATGGTCGCCATGCCGTATTCGGGAAGGCCAAGCACCTGCACCTCGACATCGGCGGCCTTGTAGAGAATGGGCTTCGTGCGCGGTGTCTTCGCCAGCGAGAAGAAGGGCCGCTCCATCAGGTCGCGCTGGTCACGCGGGGTGGCGTCACCGGTCGTGACCACGAAGGGGGTGAGATGGCTGCGCTCGCTCGTATCGGTCGGCTGCGCTGTTCGATGATCGTTGTCGCGCAGCATTCAGCACTTGCCCCGCTCTTCGGGCGTCAGCGGACGCGCGGGGAAGACCGTGCCGGCGTTCGGATCACGGGTGGATTTGCGGGTGCCGATGTCGCACCAGGCTTCGAGATCGCGGATGGTGTAGACGACGCGACCACCGATCTTGCGATAAGTCGGGCCGGTGCCGTAGGTGCGATGTTTCTCAAGGGTGCGGATGGAAATGCCGAGGAAGCGCGCAGCTTCCTGTGTGCGCAGTAGGCGCGGTGGCATATCCGCGTTGGGACGGTTGGCCATGGGATCACCTCAATGTTCGTCGTTTTTGCGCGCGGCTTTCTGGCAGCGGGCTAAGGCGAACCATGGCGAGGGATCGACGGCGGGTAGCGTGCCGCATTTGCGTATCCTGGCAGGCGGCACACCTTCGGTTGGGACGACTTTTGCTGATTACTTAGGTCTGCTGGCCATTTCTGACCAATTCGGCAGGTCCGACGTCAAGCGCGTCGGCGATCTGACCGAGCACCATTAGGCTGACGCACACGTTCGATAGCGCAGATATAAAGCTCGCTCACTCTCGCACGCGCTGCGAGTTCTTCTTGCGTCAGTTTCATATCATGACGTAATCGATGCAGATTCCTCGCCATGACCTTCTTGAGATCCATGGTGAAACCGGAACCAGCATAGGAACGATCAATCCTATTCGTCCTTTGTCTGCCAAACCGTCATTTGCTGGGTTTGTTTTTGAGCATCCTGGCAAAGGGCAGACAGGGGCAGGCACAATAACTGGACGGCTTCTACGCGATCCCGATGTCGACGATGAGGCTCCGACCGAGCCTAACCTCACTCTCTATGACGAACAGCATTACGTCACCTATCTGCGCCTGTTGGACGCCAAGCGAGACGGAGCGGACTGGAAAGAGGTTGCCCGGATCGTACTGCACGTGATCCTGACGCGGAGGAGGCGCGGACCCGCCATTGCTGGAAAAGCCATCTCGCCCATGCGCAATGGCTTTCAAATTGGGGCTACCGGCGCATTCTGGAGCAGGCGGCAGCGAACAAGTCGTAAGTTACTTCTTGCGCCGCAACTGGTTACGTCTGAGCGGATAATGCAAGAGCAGGCGGTAGCCGCCGCGCATCATTTTGAGGCCGTGCGCAACGAGACGACGCGCCCTGTTTTTGCGGGGATCGAT
>JAJTWR010000342.1:0-36997 GCA_021613335.1 Whitmania pigra
GGCCAACAAACTCCAATCCAGAATCATAAAACCCCTTATAGGTGATTATCTAATTGAAAAATCACATAATAAATAACAAATAAATTTAGACAAACATTTTAGATCATTTAAAGGCAGATTGTCATTATTAGGGATCATCACAAAGTAATTTTTAATCTTTTTTCAAAAAAAGATATTAACAATATACATAAATATAATCAGTCAAGAACTTCAGTCCATTTTTAATGTAATAAAAGAGTAGTTAACATGTATGGTGCATAAGTATAGAATCAAGGACATTAAGGAAAGTGGTGTTGTTTCTCATTTTTAACTTTTAACCTTTCTTAAATGCATTTCATACTTTAACAGGTTGGCCAAATGGATAGCGTTCCTGCATGCAGCAGTAACAACAACATCCACTATGTGTCGTGTTCACAACCCAGCCCATACTGTCAGGAAGCTCCCGCAGGTAAGAGCACTATACAAATGGTAGATTGATTAAGAAGTGCCTTCACATCCTACCTGGACACATAAGGCACTCAAAAAATTGGCTAAATACAAAATATAAATTTAACAATGCAGGTAACCTGATGCAAAAATGCTAGGAAGATACTTGTACCCCACTTGTCCATTGATGGGAAATTAATTCCTTTCAAGAGTAGTACCAGTTTTTCACTATTTCTTGGTTTGTATGTTCTTCCTGAGCTACCACTCATAATTGTGCAAACTTGTTTGAGTTTCTGAATGAGATGCTTAGGACTTGTATGAGCAGAACAGTGAATCACTACTAATTGGCAGGAATTCATATTTTCTAAGCAATGTTCAATTAGAAACCTGAAGTTATTGATTATTAGATCAGAACTAGCATAGGGAAATTTTCCAAATTCATCATAAAGATACCTCTTGCCACACCCTGGCGGTCCTAACACAATGAATGGGTGATATGCAACTGGTGCAAGGTGAATGCTGATTTCATCCAAGAATCTTTCAACATCAGCAGTCATCACTATACCTGTCTCTTCATTGGACAAAAATTCTTTTTCATGCTGCATTAAATAGTTTTTTAGTTAACACTATCAACAATTTTGAACAAACATTTCTTTCAAATTAGTATACCTTGACACCATATCTGACAATAGCCTGCAGTGTTTCATCAAATTTAAAGTTTAAAATATCTTTTTCATCTGGTGGATGCTCCCCAAGCATTGCAAAGATCTTCAAATATCATATAGAAATTTACAAGCTAACATGATATTAACAATATTAACAATGCTATGCATCAAAAAACGAGCTTACTTCTTCTGAGAATTTCTTTTTTGAAAACTCAGTCATATTGCCAGCAAGGCCTTTGAAGAGGCCAGCAATAAATTGCTGCAAATGTTGAACCTCTTGAACATGATACAGCCCAGTTTGCACAGCACTTAATAAGCTTGTAGCTAAATGGAACTCTCCCTGCAGAGTCAGAAGTATGAATTTACTAATATTTATTCCAGCCTAATAGCTTCACAAAAAAAACTATTTTGCAGCTCCCACCTCTTTCTTCACCCAATCGATCAATCGATAAAAATAAGCGTCAATCCAGTTTTGGAGCATATCTCTCATATCGTCACGCCTTGACTTCAACCATCTCAGTACCACTGCTTCAATAGAAATGTCTTCCTCACTAAGAATGAAAACAAATTTATTCAGATGTTATTCTTGATGGAAGTGGCTGTTAAAGCCACTGTAGGACATGAATTTATCAAAACAGGTTTCATGCAGTGGATGTTTCAAATAGCTCCACTAGTAAACCTTAATGTAGCACTTACCAAGTAATTAATCTAACACCAAATAATATAAACATGAATTATTGGTGCAATTGCAATGACTTCTGAAAATATATTACAATTAATTTATCACTTCACTTCTTTCACTTCACCATTATCACTTACAATCTTTTTTTATCTTGAACCAATTCAAATTATTCAGTTTTAAAAGCTTTTTACTTGTTTTTTCTTTCAGTTTTTCAAATGAAAAATATTGGTTATAAAACTTTTAGAAAAGTTATTTATAACTGATTTTAATTTTAGAATTAGCCCTTTGAATCTCCCTATGTTTTCAGGGCGAGCCGCATATGGTGATCAGCCAGGTATCTCTGTTGATTTTGTCTTTCTGGACCCAACTCTTACTGCCAGCTGTGAGAGGCACTCGTTGGCCTTATTATGCCGGTCACTGCTGCCTGGATTGGAGTGACTGCGAAGGCTCTTAATGTCTTCTTCGTGTTGATGTGAAGAAGCCATCTAATTTTTTTGTAGAAGCAGCTAGAGATAAAAAATTTTGAAACTCCACTGCAGGACTTTTCGTGGCCGCGGTTTGGTCCGCAGTTCATGTTGCTTTGCGAGTCTGCAGTCGGCTCATTTCTTCCAATAATACCGCATCTCTTGTTCCTGTTGTCCGGTGGATCATTCATACCAGTGGCCCCTTAAGACTTTTTCTGGCTTCTCATGTGCCAGATCTAGAATGAAGCCACTTCAGCGGCTTCAGACATCCTTGTCATAGCCTTTGTTCTCTTTCAGCTCGACAATCCAATCTTGGTGAGAAAAGTGTAAGTCGACCTGCTGACTATGTCCCTTGCACCAATCTCGATGGGGAATAGGTCTGTCCAGTGTCCTCTCACTTCCAGGTCCATCAATAGATCTGCATGCTAGGTCCAGCCATAGGACATACAAACTCAGTAGGTGAATTGATTCAGACCATTGGAGTCTTTCTCCTTTGGAATGTAGACTCCCTCTGCCTTTTTCCACGCATCATCGACTGTGGCCAATGATTACACTCTTTAAATGAGGGAATGCAGCAGGTATAGTGTCTTGAGACATCTTTTGTATAGGAGATAGGGAACTCCGTTGGGCCCTGGCACTTATCAGTTTCTTGCTTTCCTCACAACTACTCCAACTACTCACCTCCTCAAGCAAAGGAGATGCCAAGCAAAAGAGACTGGTCAGCAGAGGCACCGCTGGATGTCAGATCTTTTCTGTAGAAACTCATGGTGGAGGGAGTCACTATATGTTTTGAGTAAGTGTTCCTCCAACTTGTCTTGCTCTACAGAAAGTTCTCCTGATTACAGATGGTCTAGTAGCGATCTCCCATATCTGTATGGATTGCTAAAAAAGCTTCTCATAGCTCACCTCCTCTCATATTTCCTGTCTCCCTCTTTCTTTACGTCGCAAGTCCCCACTCATCTCTTCACGTCCTCCCATAGGACAGATAGTCCTTCTCTCTCATCTTCTTTAGCCATTTTCCACCGATGGCGAATCCCATTTTTTTCCCAATTTGAGGTGTCTGAGTTTGTGTCGTTTGACAGGCACGACCCCAAATCTCTCAATGCACTTGTTGTAGATGAAGTCACGGAAGGATTTCACTAATCCATCCTTCAGGCTTTTCTTGAGTCCTTGCTTAAATTCCTCATCCAGTCTTATTAAGTGAACAAGTGCAGATTGGCCGAATTGGTAAGTTCATGCATGCAGCAGTAGCAATAACATCGTGTTTGTGTCGTGTTCACAACCCAGCCTGCATCGCCATGGAACGCCCTCGGGTAGGGGCACCATATAAATGGTAGATTGATTAAGTAGTGCATTGCCCGTCCTAATCATCTAGTTATGAAATAGACGTTAATAAATAACCAACCAACCAGTAGTGCATTAACATCCTATCTTGATACTTAAGGAACTCAAAAAATCAGATAAATGAAAGCTAACTTGTCTCATATACTGTAAGTAGTAGCAATGATTACCTCAGAAAAAGCATTCCCATCCTGGATATAGTTGCGGGAGAAGCGTAACCCAGTTCATGAGTCTCAAAAATAAAATTAACATTAGTACCAAGTTGAATCCTTTCACCAGATGGAAGGGTGAGTAAGTGGTTATCATCCAGCACTGAATTCAAAGACTCAATCCATTCTGGGTCAATATCTCCATCACAAATTATCCATGATGTTACTTCTCTTGGCTCTTTGATAACTTGCCGGGCAAATGCAGTCAAAACACCATCGATCCATTCTCTTGTATCAACATCAATTTGACCAAGAAGCTATAATAAGAAAGCTTAATGAAAGATGATACATCAGCATGTATGCATTAATCCTCAAAAAAACCACTTGCCTGAGCTTTTGGCATAGCTTTGGGATTAAGAACGTGCAATTTGACTTGCTGACCAGATCTAACTAATGCTTGTCTCAGATTCTTCCATAGAGTTGACTTTCCTGATCCACTTGGACCGACAATAAGCACACCCATGCGTTGCTTGAGTTGTTCCAATAACTCAATCGACTTTGTCATCTTACAATGATAAAGTTTAGAATCATTTCATTTGAAGCAATTCAAAAAGAATTTAATAAATCAAAAATGCTAACTTGACTTTTAAGTATTCCATAATGATGTTCTTTGTATACCTCCTCTAAATTTGAGTATAAAGCATTATTTTCTACTTCAACAAAATCAACGTCCATAAAAATGTCTCGAGAAAGCAATTGGAACAAAGTCTTATCAGAAGTGGTAAGTTTGGAGATGGTATTCATTTGTATTGCTTGTATAACTAACTGAGCCTCAACTTTTGGTCCAACTGCTGCATTACATACTTTTATGTAAATATTTAATTTAATACAAACTTATGCAATAAATATTTAAAGGTTATACAAACAGTTATCAACAGAGTCTTTCTTTACTTTTACAAGAAGAGAACCACAAGTTTTGAGAACACTCTTAATGGATCTCAAACCCCAATCATAATGTTGTTGTGATGAAAGCAAGCTCCTAAAATTAATTCAACAAATTACATCAATTCTAATACTATTGATAATTACAAATCAAATAAAGTAATAATGTTAAATTGTTAGATTTTCAAGTAAAGCAGCCTCCTTTCATTTATTAAATAAATCATGTCTGACCAACCTGCAGAGATCAAACATAGTCACAATCTTTCTGCCTAGTGGTTTTGCATCTTTGAATCCCTCCGAAAAAAGAATCACTTCAGCAATGAGCTCATTATCTGGATGAGACATGGAAATGGGTCTAAAAAGTTGCTTTAAATTATCTGGAAGTTTCTGCCTCCCTCCATAATCTTTACCAGCAGGATTCATAGTAATAAATATTCCTGTATTTCTGTCCACAGCCACCTTCATAAAAATCAGAATAAGTAAAATGAGCTCATATTAAATTACATAAGTTTAAACAAACTGTTTTTCCAAGCAGATTGAGAGATGAGTTTTTATTTTTAATGGCATCTTGAATCATTTGAATCTGCATAGAAATAGCTGAGAGCACATGTTCATCAAGTCTGTTAAATTCATCAAAACAACCCCAGGCACCACACTGAACAAGTCCAATAAAGATGCGACCCATTGATTTGACATCGATGCCCTACAACAGTTATATAAAATAAGAACTTCATCTTTTCAAAATTAATTTTGAATAAATAATTATTTTGGAATAATTCAAAAATAACCTCGTCACAGTTAAATACAAGAACTTGTCTGCCAAAGATCCCCCCAAGGGCTTTCACAGATTCTGTTTTTCCAGTTCCTGCAGGTCCATAAGGAGCACCTCCCAAGCCAGCTGACATAGCTGTTAAGGGAGACCAATTATAAATTCAAATGATCCAAAGAAGAATGTCTTTGAACATACCCTGAGTTAAAGTCAAGTAACACTTGTCTGTCAGGGGTGTGTGGACAAGTTTAGGAAAATTTCCTTGATATTCATAAGTATATTCAAATGTGTACTTCATTTCTGGGTCACCCATTTTTATTTTGCAGAACCCATCTTGCAAATTGTAAAATCTATAGACAAGAATTACAGATTTTAGTGAGAAATTTAGTTAAAATTCATAAGAACAACTTATACCTCAACTGTTTCTGCCAAGACCAGTCTCCTAGAGAAGTCACAGAATTTGTCTGTAACATCCCTACAATGTCAATGTGATTGATAGTATCATATATGAGATCCTTTAGCTTGAGTTCTAATGCAGAAGATGAGTCTTGCTCATTATCTTTCAAATCAGCATTCATTGATGTATAATATTCAAGTTTTTCTCTTAGTTCCGTCTCCAAACTTCTTAGATTTTGCCTTTCAATAGAAACCTCACATTTGTGAGTAAAGTGAATCTTTTCTGCCAAACATAGAACCTGTAAAATGCAACACTCAAAAATGATGTTTTATGAAATCAGTCATTTTTAGAGTTGCTTTGCTTGACCTGAGATGGATAAGTGTTTGAATCAAGTTCATTGCCTGATTGTGACAAGCATTGATTTATCATTTCTTTCAGAGTGCTTTTCATTTCATTTGTCAAAATATTTAGCCATAACTGAAATAATTTTTTTTTAAATATGAGTTCTAAAAACTTAAGTCAATTAAGAAATCATAAAATCCATACAAACACAAATTTGTATGTGATCTGTCTTATCTCAAGACATTGAATGTTAAGCAAATTTTATAAAGCCATGTTTTGGATTTCTTACTTGGATTTATGCAGTAAATGTGGTTTACAAGGAAAGTAAACTTTAAAAATTAGTCTTATTTCAGTTATTGCTTTGACAATATTACATCAATTTTTGTTTATTGATTGTATTATTAATTATTTTGTTAATTAATTGTTACAAATTACTCTACAAAATATGGAAACTTTTTGATTCACAACAAATTGAAGAGGAATGTCAATATTGAAGGCCATAATGTTTGAAGTACACGCATTACACATCACATCAATAAATTAATCAACCTCAACATCCTTCTCTAATTTGATTTCTTTCTTAAGTGGAACAACTTCCCCTTCCATTGAGACCATAGAAGTGATATAATTGTTTGTTTTATTAAGTTTGACACTGTTGATGCCAGAAAATAATTTTTTCAGATGACTTTGTATCACTGTAGGATTGCTTGCTTGTCCTAGAATTTCCAAAAGATCATCATCTCCGATGAAGTAAAATCTTGGAAATGAAAGTCTTTTATTCTAAAAACATTGAATGACAATTAAACAAATTATTTGTTTGTGTTAAATAATTATTACAATGTAAAAACTCTATTGTTAAATTATTTAAATGTAAATGTACTTCATTTATTTAGTGCCATATGCATAGCATAACAGGCTCTTTTTGTTAATTAGTTATTGCCCTTAACCCAGAGATAATATGATAGTTTATTAAACAAAACAGAGCAGATATTTCTTTCATTTGGCTTTGACATGCAAGTAGTTCATATAATAACATTACATTCCTTTATTCAATGATAAATTAGCCTATGAATTCAAAAAGATGGAGTAAATAAATAATACATAACAATGCAACATTTCCAACATGAAATTCCAAATTTCAGTTTGAATTCAAATGTTAAAAAAAACTGTTTCTCTTTTCAAAGGTTAATTAAAACAGTGTTTGTACCACAATGCTTTATCAGCAATTTTAGAAAGTTAGACAATAGACAACAATAATTATAAAAAATAACTTAATATAAAATAAAGAAATTCATAAAAATAAAGTCCTTAAAAATGAAGAGCCTTCAGGTACATTATAATTTTAAATAAAACCTCAAGATAATCCAAGAGAGTCTTTTGGCATCTGTGCAATGAATCCAGCATGTTGGTTAGGCTGGTTTTCAACCCAATTTTAAAAAGCAATGAAGCAACTTTTGGGTCTCTTTTAATGTCATTCATTAACTTTCTAAGACCGACATAAATTTCAAGTTAGAAAACTTGTTGCAGCATTAATCCAAAAAGTTCACCTGAATTCATCATCAATTTTTTTGAATCTTCCCTCTTCCTTCTTTAAGGCCCCCTTTACAAAAACAGGTTCCAAATAAACCCATCTTCTCTGAATCTGATTCAAATTATGCAAAATAACATCAAGATCAGATATTTTTGTATCCCACTGAGTAACTTTCTCAAAGAAATATTTGTAATGTGGAGAATTTTTCAATGACTGCACTATTGATTGGTTTTCCCCAACCTAGACAAAAATTTAAACATTTAGATGATTATCATGATGGCATAAAACAATTACTTACTCGTGTAAATAGATCTTTCCAATCTTTGATAAGACTTATGCTATGCTGAGAATGATTCTCTGATTGGGTAAGGGAAAACATTGCTCCAGATCCCCATGCTTCCAGTTCTTTTAAAGCATCTCTGATGACTATTTCACTCTGAGCTTTTGAATTAAGTTCCTAGCAAGTACAATAAAAATTACATTCACACCTATTATAATAACGTAATGAAATACTTTTATGTGATCCATTCTAGCAACAATTTGATGACTTTGTTGCAAAACATTTCCAAACTTTAAATCAGTGACTTTAATTCTCTCATAATTAGGTAGGTCCATAAGGGAAAACATCTCAGACCAGTTTTCTTCAGAAAATGCATCTCCCCTCACCCACTTCAAAATTGGTATTATTTCCTAAAAATCACAAGTGCTATGGAATATTCTAAATATAATGGAATTATCAGTTCAAATATTATGACAATAAGCACTAATTTTTACTTCTTTATAAAATTTGATTTCCTTTACAACTCCAGCAATGAGGGTTGAGTTTTTTGATAATTCAAACTTATCAAGCCATTGGTCGAGAAAGGTATCAAATGAAAAATATTTTGATCTGTAATCAATTTATTAATTCAGTAAATTAATAAGACAATAAAATGTTTATAGCTTAAATGTTATCTGATTATTTAAAGTTTAAAAAAATTCCAACCTGAAAGTTATCCATGGTTCTTCTTCAAACTTCTTCAATTCATTTTGAAAGTCCAATAAAGTATTTAACAATAAAGATGTAATTTCCATATCCCTTTCAATATTTGTATAAGTATTTAGATTTGGTGGATCTATTCCAAAAAGTTGGCATTCCGACCTATAAAAATTACTCAAATATTTTAATTTTCCAAGCTATGGCTTAATAAAAATAAAAACAAGATCTCACTCAAGTGCATTTTTTCTTGATTTTATATCAGCGAAATCCTTTGAAATCTCCATAAGATCCTCAATATTTGCCAAAGAATAATGTTTATTGTCCTTACCCTCTTTGCTCTTAAATACAGAAAGCTTTTTGATGAACTTCTCAACCTCTTGTTCAAACTCACTACACTTTGATATGGACATGTTCTTCAACACTTCCATCTATCAAATAGAGTATAAAAGGATTGAGCTTTACATTTAAAATGTTTAATGTATTTAAGACAAATAACCTCATTCTTCAATTTCTCTTCATGACTTCTTGACATATCTTCAAATCTATCCCATCTGATTCTTAAATCTTTGATTGTATCAACTCCAACACCAGCAGAAGAAATGAGCAATTTGTTTTTTGAATATATTGCTTTAAAAATATCTTGCACCTGATTGATATAAAAAAAATCTTTTTAGAATATATCTAATGAGACCCACTTTTATCAGATATCTCAACATTTGAGAAAGGATGTTAAAAATGTAACATAAGACAAAATGTAAATAAAATCACCATTGAAAAAATTAATAAATATTTGATAATACTAGAAATACATGTAAAAGGCATCTTCAAAGTGTGAATACCTTCTGCATATCTTTCAATAGTTCAATGTGTTTCATGTTCATCATATTAATTTCATCAACATTTTGTAAATTCTGAACAAACATTTCAGATCCTGAATTTATGAAATGCTCAATGGTACTCATGTGTGCAAAAATGGACTTCTTCAAGCTGATAGTAAGAGCATCAAAAAGATTTTGTACATGTTCTTCAACAGACAATTTCAATGGAAGGATATTAATCAGTACACATCCAATGTTTATTTCGCTAAATGGAAAGTTAATCAAAATATTACATAACTAAACATAATAGACCTCAAATTTTACAACTAATTGTTATGAAATAAGTTACTTAATTACTTTGGAATCTTATCAATGTCTTTGCTTTTCACTTTTAAGAACTTGAAATTTTGTTCCCAGTCTGTGACATCCTGCAAAGCATTCCAAGAAGTTTCTTCCAAATTAATGCATCCCAAGGCAATCCATGACTAAAATACATTATTTTAAATATATATTTTTAATGGCTATCCTAAGTATTACAATCAATTTAACCCTAAAGTTGGAAGGCACTTTTTCCAAGTTATTAAAAACCTGTGCAGTCTGAGAGAAACACCTGGCTAACACTTCAGAACTTTTTTCTGAAATGTTAACGAACATACCATCTCCAGCATTGTCACCCACTCCTTTGAAGGCATAGGGTATATTGCAAAACTTTCTTAATTCTCTAAAATATTTTGCTCGTAATTCCTCTAATGATGGCCTAAAACTGATTTGATGTGAGCTGAAAGTTTAATAGACATTTTAATCAATTAACCAAAACATATAAAAATAAATATAAGATTCAGGTTAAATTACAAATTTAATAAGCCAATAAAATTGCTAGTTTTATTACTGGAGTCAGTTCTTCTCACTTAACAAGTTATTTACATTTGTATTTAGCCAATTTTTTGAGTCCCTTAAGTATCCAAATAGAATGTGAAGGCACTTCTTAATCGATCCACCATTTATGTATCGCCCCTACCAGAGGGCACTCCCATGCGAGCTGAGTTGCAAACACGACACATAACAGCTTTTGCTTTCATTGCTGTTCGCAGGCAAATCAAAAGTTTTTTTTATATCTGATCATAAGAGACCCAAATCTCTCTAATCCTTTCTGCCCTCAACTATTGCAACTCAACTATCAAGTTACCCAAGTCTCTAAATTTGAAAATTTGTTTCATGTCATCAATGCAAATGCCAAGCTCAAGACCAAATATGATTGCATATCTCCTATTCTTAACTAATTGATGGACAACAGCAGAACCAATTCCAAAGTGCTACTAATGGCCTTCATATGTCTCAATTACATGACCCTCCATATTTTTCTTGTAATTATACAATTTTTTAGTGCCTATGCACATGGCTCTTTATAAATTTATTATTATTATTATTATTATTATTATCATCATCATCATCATCATCATCATCACCATCACCATCACCACCACCACCACCACAATCACCATCACCATCACCACCACCACCACCACCATCATCATCATCATCATCATCATCATCAGTCAATCCTTATCATTATTATTATTATTACTACATTATTATTATATTATTATTATTATTATTATTATTATTATTATTATTATTGTTATTATTATTATTATTATTATTATTATTATTATTATTATTATCGTTGTTGTTGTTATTGTTGTTGTTATTGTTGTTGTTATTGTTATTGTTATTGTTATTGTTATTGTCATTGTCATTATTATTATTATATTACTACAGCAAGAGGCCAATGTCGCATCTATGTATCAAATTCAAATTTGTCTTGGTATGATGATAACTGAAGATAAAGTTGCCAAGTTCTTTTTAAATTAGATTCTTCTAGATCTGTTTATAACTAATTAGATTATTTTCTTCATAATGCTCAGAAACAAAGCTTAATTTCAAACTTCTTAATAAATGTACAGTGTATGTGATGTGGAACCTTAAAATTTAATATTAAAAAATCTATATTGGCTGTTCTAACTAACTTGTATATTAAATCCACTTTAAATTCTGGCATAACATCATTAAGGGTTACAATTCCCCTCTGATATTGGTGTTCAAGGGCTTTATAAAGTTGTATATCCCAATGGTACTTCCATAACTTCATATTTTCTTGAAGAAAGCCCTACATTAAAAATAAAGTTTTACTGAAAAATAAACTGGGTCACAAATGTAATACTTATTTAATAAAATTACTTGGTTGACAAGACTATCCATCATTTTACGAATTTCATTTAATTCACTTTTCCATGTTGGGAGTTTTTTTGCCAAATCAGTGCTGATAAGAATCAATACCTGTAACAAGTTAATTGTCAAATGATTGAAATTTCATTGAAACATTTAAAAATAAAGAAAAATATCTAAGGATATTCTGATTTTGAGACAATCCCTTACAATGTCAAGGGGATCAAATTGCGTCAAGAGGCTTGAGTCTTGCTTTCAATTACCAATAAGATCAAGCAAAATCATTATGAATGCATATCCAAATACAATCTATATATTATGGCATGAAAAACCCTTTCCATTTTGTCTAAATGTTTGAAGAATGTTTTATCTAAATGTATCAAAGACCTGAATATGCCTTATCTACCTGAAGGAAACTATAATTAACCATTCATGTACATTACCAACTGCGAGATTTTTTTCTGCAGAGCTAATACTTTATATCAAATAATCAACTAACTTCATTTATGCATATATATTTTTTGATAGTCAGAGAAACCCAAAATTAAACTGCTATGAAATTGATAACTTCTGCTATCTGAAGAGTTTCAAGTGTAAGTTTTAAGCATAATTTTTAATGATAAAATCAATAAGCTCTAATTTTTCCTAACTTAGTAGGTTATCCCTGTGTAGCCATCCCTGCATTCATTGGTAAAAAATGTTTTAATAATGTCCGTTGCTTAGCTAGATGATTAGGATACCACAGCAGGGCCATCGTGAGAGGCACAACCTTAACTATTAGGCCATGCGGGCACACCATACATTGGTAAAAAACAACATTCATTATATGTCATGTTTCCACCAATCAGTATTGCCAGTGAGGGGGTGTTATGTTAATGGATGGGATGCTCAGATATCTCTGATGCACATTGATGCATATTACAAATCAGATAATTTGCATTAGGTATCACTGGTAATCTCAACCCTCATCCAAAATTGAACACAACAACAAAAACTGCATAAAGATTAGCTTCAGTTAACTCATTCCTTTTGCAGTTTCATGTTCTAATACATATGAAGAATTCTTCAAAAAGCCATAAAAATCAAACACATACTATATATTATAAAAGTTATGGTTATGTTTAAATCATTACTACTAATAATAATAATGATATAACCACCTTCTTGTGAACTAGTGTATGTATTTTTCTTAAGTCCTTGATGTCTCTCATAAATCTCTGAGCAGCTTGCTCTAGTTTATTCACATACTCCTCCAACTCAATAGAATTTGACCATAATTTCTCAGATGTGCCCTCTGAGAAATGTGAAAAAATAAATCTTCAGCATATTATTAATGCATTAAATAAGAGAGCAACCTCTATGAAACTTTATCATCTTTTCAAAAGCAAGAGCAGATCCCAACATCATAGGCTGCTGGCAAGGTATGATTTGTTGGTCTACGGTATTGTAAAAGTGGGCTATCTACCAAATAACACCAAATCAATTTCAGTTAGGAACTGTATGTAAATTTAATTTATTTAATATAAGTTATTTAATTTACCTGCTTTAAAACTATTCCATATTTATAAAATTCTTGCCCTTCTTTCAGTTGCTGATGCATGTTTTTAGGCAACACAAATCCCATGCAAGTGAGGGTTCTCACTTCCCTCAATAAAATTATTAACTTCTCTCCAAACAGTACCTCAAGTTTGCCATTTTGTGAATTGAGTTCCAACAATTTACCCTTAATCTTCAAACTGGAAAAATTGACACTGAGAGTTTTAAAAAAAATGATCATGGGTGATAAACACTTTAATGAATAATGTTGTAATAATTATAATATATGAATTATTAATAAATTTTGCACCTTTCCTTGAAAAATTCTTGAGCATCTCTTGACCAATCCATGAACAAATCTTGTTTAGTAGAGTTAACCTCTTCGATAAGTGAATTTAATTGTTTTTCAACATCTCTGGATCTGCCTAAGTTTTGCAGAAGAATGCCACTAACTCTAGAGGCATTGCTCAGCTTAAAAGCATAAATTAAGTAGTATCATACAGATGTCAACAAAATTTGAAAAAAAATTGAAATATAAGAAACCTTCATTTCTATTTTCTGTAATTCTATCAATTTTAAAACAAGGTTTGAGTAGTTTTTGGTCTTGTTAATTACTTTGTCATTTTTTATGTCATTAATGCTAAGTTTCTCTTCTTCTATCAGTACCAAAAACTGACTTAAGAGCTTTTCTCTAAAATTCAAAAAGCATATGCAATACAATCAATGACTTAAAAGTTTTAAAGATTAATAACCTTTCAAATTGCATCTCAGAACACACATTGGGCCTTGAAAGCAAATCTGCATATTTTTCAAATTCAAGAAAAAGTTGCAGAGGGTTCTTCTCCAATGCAACAAATTTTTGTCTCAGTTTCTGAACAATAAGTTTCTCAGCATCAATGAATTTTTTGTCAAATTCCAGTAGAGCTCCTTTCCATAGCTGACTGCCTACTGGGGTTAGTACTAATGATTTTGATGCAGATAGGTTTTTTAAAAGCATGTCAAAATCCAACTCATTTTTTTCCATTGGAGTTAAAAGGTTTGAAGTTTTACCAATTGTTAGAAGTACTTTATAAATCTTAAAAATTAAAAAAAGTTTAAAAAAAGGTTATTATTGTTTTCATCAAATAGTTTTCCCACCTCATCAAGTCGAGTCATTAGTTCTACCAAATTGTTTGGAATGTAGGCATTTGCGTGTCATTGTCTTTTGGTTGATGTCTTCCAAAAGTGACCAGAGAGGACTTCACAATTTTTAATCCAATCTTTACAAACATTCTTTGTTTCTGAAATCAAATCTTCTAAAGCAGAGTTGTTTTCATTCCATAAATCTGATGATCTCAATGTGTACTGAATGGCATCTTGGAACTCTTGTGCTAAATAATTTATTTAAAACTAACATAGATTTGTTCTCATTAAAAAGTTATCGTTTGACTCAACTACTCACCAACTATTGTGAACATGTTCTTCATTTTATCTTCAGGATAAAACTGTACTTCAGTGATTCTCCACAAATCATCCAGAACATCTTTTGTCTTCTCAGAAATGTCCAAAAGATCATTCATTGAAACACCATTCAAATTTTGAAAATAATTTGCCAATGGAGCAAGTATTTCATAAAATATCTGTAGTTAATAACAAGTTTACTATTGTCATCCTAATCTAATCTTTAATTATCCATCACAAAATCCCCATTATATCAATATAAAACCTTAGCTCGTTTGGCATCCAAATTACTATTTGAGTTTGCAATCTTTTCCCAATATTCCAGTTCCTCTAATACCGAACTTTTTCCTGAATCATAATTATGTGTCTTTAAGAAAGATTGGCATCAGTTTACAAAATTTCATTTTAATCAAATATGCCAAATTATTTCTGGATCTATCTAAAAACTTGCTTATAAAGGGATTTTCATGAGATCCTCCAAGCTCTTTAACGAGAGCTTGCATTTGCCGGCCAACTTCAGAATGTTGTGCTTCCAAAAGAGGTACATATAACTGATTGAGGGCATTGTATACAGTTTCTGCAGGTGTATCAGTAACAGAGAGAACCAAAATGGCATTTTCCACATTACTCTCATCTATTTTTTCTGGTCTCGTTTTGCAAAAAACAAGAGATCTAGTATTGTCTTGCTTTGTCAACAATTTCACCTTTTAATCGCAATATATCAATATGCATTAATTAATGCATTGTCGGCAGAAGATGGTTCACAACTTACATTACGTTTGAAAGATAATTTGTCCCCATTTTTTAATATTACCAATGCCAAGAAGCTTGCTTCATTTAAAAATGCATTCAATATTTGATTGTCGTTGTGCTCTATGAACAGCTTATCAACAGTAAAACCTCTAAAAAAGTTTGAACATATTTTGAATAAGTATTCTTTCCGAATATCATTTGAATTCATCTGAAAAATTAATAAAAGTCCTTATCAAAAATATATTTACAAATAGCTAAACTATAAACCTTTTTCTTTAACACTTACCTTAGCAATGATCAGGATCAGCCTGTTACTAAGGTACACAATGCAATGCGTCCAATTTAGAGAACAAAAGCAAACGTAAATTTATTTAAATTGATTGATATAGATATAGGACGTAGAATTATTTTTATTAAGAAATTATTTGTATTTATATTACTGATAGTAATTATAATAATAGTATGTTATTAAGTTTCTGATAATATCCTATAAATTTGTTATTTGTCCAACATTATTTATAATTATTCATCTTTGTTTTTGTTTATTTTTGCCACACCGTGCTGGCGAATTTTGTTTTCACAACGTGCTCATATGAAGCTGGTCGCCAGCTTGCTCTCTGGTGGGGGAGTATTGTTGGACACTGAACTTCGTCCTACTTGCATCATCACACACAAACTCCAGGCGCACAACACTAGGAACGTCGGACACAGAACTTCGGCCCACAACTCCGCCAGGCCACAAACGTGCAGGACAGCAACAGTGACTCAGCGCATAGCAGTGGACTCCTTTGTTTGAAGTCCTAGCGAAAGTCTATTTAAACAACAGCAGGAGACTCTCGTCAGCATTTCCTTCAGGATAGAACTATCCAAGTGAGGGTTGGATCCTCCCTCTCTGAACCGGTCACCCTAGAAAATGGCACACCACAGGGTAGCATCCTGAGCCCGTTGTTATTCATCATCATGATGAACTCTGTTCCGGAACCGACAAACGGGGTCGAGCTGTCCATGTATGCCGATGACATTGCTCTTTGGACGTCCGGAACGTCCATAGAAGCACTGACATCGAAAATGCAGAAACAGCTCGACAAAATGGCTAAGTTTCTATTTGCTAATGGTTTTAAGATCTCCGCATCTAAATCACAAGCAGTCCTTTTTTCAGAATACCAGAATCGGACGAGGAATGCGGGCATCAGACTGAGGGTCGGAGCGGAGGAGATCCCCCTGTCTAATACAGCCACCTTTTTAGGAATCGTCCTGGACGCAAGACTAAATTGGAAGGCCCACGCAGAGTCTGTCAAGACGAGATGCAACAAGAGGCTCAACGCCATGAAAGCCATCTCGGGCAGTTCGTGGGGGGCGAGCAAATCCACCCTGCTCACAGTCTACAGAGCCACCATCCGCTCTGTTCTCGATTATGGATCTGAGGTAATCGACCTGGGGCGCAAGCAGATTCGAGACACATACGACAGTCTTCAGTATCAGGCACTGAAGATCTGCTGCGGTGCCATGAAGGGCACAAGTGCCTCGTCTTTGCGGGTGGAGTGCGGTGAGCTTCCCCTCGACCTTCGTCGTAAGAAGCTCATGGCAAACCACGCCCTCAGATCGTTCGCCACCAATAATGTACCTGTTAAAAATAAATATTTCATTTCAGAGCCAAAGTCCCAAGTCGAAATGAGGTTCCACTGCAGGATGAGGATAAGAGGCGAGGAGCCTCCGCACAAGAAAGTCGAGTCGGTGATCCCAGCAGATCTCCTGGAGGACATCAGGGAGGCACCTCCCAGATTCCCTCCTTGGAGACTGAGAAAGCCGACAATCGACTCCTCGAATCTCTCCTTCGAAGCCGACAACCCTCTGCGGATGCTGGTGGCAAGGGAGAAAATAGAGGATCTCCAGGACAGCCTCTTCTGCTACACGGACGCCTCCAAGACCGAGGACAACAAGGCCGGAATTGGGATTTACATCCCAAAGAAGGAAGTAAACATCAGTCTCAGGACGTCGAGTCACAGCTGCATTAGTTCCATTGAATTGGCAGCCATCGAGCGATGTTTGCTATATGTCAAGGACTCATATCAGGAGGAGTCCTTCGACATTGTCGTCCTAAGTGCCTGTAGGGCACTAAAGGACGGCTACAATTATGCTCCTGATATTAAAAATATTCAGTTTTTAATTTCAGAAATCCAAGGGAGCGGCAGAAAGGTCACTCTCGTCTGGGTCCCTGCCCACGTTGGAATCCCTGGCAATGAGAAGGCCGATGCCCTGGCAAAGGCAGCCACTGCAAGAAATCAGATAGACTTCCGGATTCCGGCGTCTATCAAGGATGTCAAAAGGTCCGTGGCCCGCAACATCTTCCAACAGTGGCAATCCAGATGGGACGAGGACCCGCGAAGCCAGCACTACAAGAAAATAGAGAAACAAGTGTCGACGAAGAGCAAATTCCAATGTGTCCCAAGGAGGAAGGAGGTCCTCATCTCCTGACTCCGAGTTGGAAAGTGTGCTCTGAATCAGCACTTGTTTCTCATGAAACGGCACCCAGACGGAAGATGCGAGAAGTGCCCTCAGGAAGACGAAAGTGTGCAGCATTTCCTCATGGAATGCCCAGCCCAGACTGCCCTGAGGAGAGAAATTAAAATGTACACAGGTCTATCCGACATGAAATCCATGCTTAGCAATCCAGCAAATGTGGACATCATTTATCGGTGGATCTGCAAGAACAGAAGTGGCTTACTCTAAGCCCTTTACAATATTACTATAATTAATTAATGCATTTCATTATTCTAATACTTTTCATTTTTACTAACTTACTAACACTAACTAAAGTCCAAATCATCTCAGTTATGCAACGGACTATAATCAAATAAATAAATAAATAAATAAAACAGCCAACGAGAGAAGAGTGCTTTCAATCAAGTCAGCGCATGGTAAAAGAGAGCCAGCAGCGTTTGTGCATTAAACAGCCAATGCGAAAAATCAATCAAGTCGGCGAGAATCTCCCGTCCTCACCAATGCATAAACTCTCCTAAACTTGCATGCAGATCATCGTGGAAGGTACTCCCAAAAAATCCAGAAAGCGATCACTTCCTCATTCAGATCACAGTTAATGCTCCACTGCTACATGAGACCATCACCGCCTCGCATCAACTGGAATCTGTACCGCTTTTATTTCATCAGCTACAGTTGGTCGGGTAATAACTGGAAGAGTCTGACGGAAATCATCGTACAACAGAATCATGTTTTGGTTGTCACGAAGATCTTTTAACGTTCTGTCCAGCGCCTCCAGTGACTTCTTGTGGGCCATCGAGCATTCATCCCAAACGATCAATGTGCATATCTGTAGAATCTTTGCCATTGCGCTGTTTTTGGCGATGTTGCAAGCGGGTGCTTCGTTGATGTGCATGTTCAGTGGCAATTTCAAGGCAGAATGTGCAGTACGTCCGCCTTCTAGTCGCTGCTATTCCAGATGAACTTCATTCTGCGATCTGATTCTCGCCAAAAGCAATGAAATTAGAAACGTTTGCCCATTCCCTCTGGGAGCATCGAAGAAGTAAATTCCGTCAGCCCAACAGTATTTTATTAATGTCTTTAACTTGATGAGTATGATTCAGAACAAATCGCAGTTTAATAACAGAGGGTTCAATCGGAGGAAACTTATATTTAAGGTTATCGGAGTCTGATAAAAGCGCATTGATATTTGTATATAATAATAAAAATGAATACATCGGATCTTCAAGACAATTTCTCGACTGGAGTGAGCTTTCCTCAAAAACGAAATATGTTAAGATGTGAAACGGCGAGATGAATGTTCGTTATTGCAAAGAGTTTCTTCCGGATTTGCGGATCAAAAACGTCGATAGACCTGCCAATGTCGTAATGTCGTACATCATTTGACGAGATAATCTCCCAATGGAGATCGTATATGGGCATAACTTTTTTGTTGTGAATTTACTGTTTACAGCTGAATTTATAAGACAAAGAAGATGCTAGAATTCGTCAATAATCAACTTTGCATAAATTTCTGGATGTTACAAGAACCTTATACGTCATCATCATCGTCGTCGTCGTCATCGATAATAATTAATAATAATAATAATAATAATAATAATAATAATAATAATAATAGTAATAGTAATAATAATAATAATAATAATAATAATAACAATAATAATAATAATAATAATAATAATAATAATAATAAATGAATTTGTGCAGCGCCATAAGCGTCAGGGCTCTCCGTCCTTGGTTGCTATGAGAAGAAGTGTTTCTTGAGGTTGGCCTTGAATTGGCTGAACGATACAGAGGCCATGAGGTTAGCCGTAAAAGCATTCCATGTCCAAGGAGCGGTGAACTTGAAGGACTTCACCTTAAACTTGTTCCTCGGAATAGAAATTCTTAGAAAGTTAGATGTGTCCGACCAGAAACATCTCGAATGGGAGTGTGGGGAAAGGGCCTTGGCGAGGTAGTACATGGCATTCCAGTTTTGAGGGCCTTGTGACAGTGGGAAAGCTGTGAATCTCATTGAGATATGCAAAGCGCAATTTTGTTGACGAGTTATCACAGTTGCAATCAATGGCTACAAACATGTTACCAATATAAGGCATAAGCAAGACTATATCCACAGAACAAAACATTTTTATTAACTCTATGGATGGTACGAAACAGTATGCTTATGTGGAAAGACTCCATCTCAATGATTATGCAAATAAAAGATTTGACTGCATACATTGTAAAATGCTGCTATTACTGAGGATATCATGGTAATTTTCCGAGATAATGGTCAAGTTTCAGTTATTAAATGGAAGGATTAACGAAACAGTCAAGAAGCTTCAGCAGGAAATAAATGTAAACAAAACAATGATCCTAAGCAGTCTCGACTCAAATCAATTTTATCATTTGGCTGCCACACTGCCCATTCAATTCTGGTTCTTTCACAGGATGCGAGAGATTGAGGTTGTGGTGGTATTCGATGCCTTGCCAGGCAGGATGTCCACTTAGAAAAGGATCATGACTATGAGGATAATGATGGCAACGGCCACAACCAAGAAGAGGGTGAGCATCTTTTGAGTGTTCCTCCACCATGGCATGCTGTCCACTTCACTGGTTCTCCTCCAAGGTGACCCGTCAAGGTTTGTTGCCTGAAAAGAATGACATGACTGAAATGAATTGTACCTGTCTATCTAAACTTGATCAATGGTTAGCTTTCTACATTGTTTGAGTAAAATAGGACAAGGAAATTGTGAATGAAGCGATTTAAGAAAAACAAAATGAAGTAATTCTAGAACTCACTCTTAATGGAAGAGCATTTATTCTGTTTTCCAAGTCACTGACCCTGTTATTTTACATCATTAGATTGTCATTAGCATCATCCATCTATATTCCATCATCATTATTGTCCACCTCATTATTATCATCACCTTGGAAGCCGGACAGTATCAGCATTCTTTTTTTTATAAGTATAGCCTTCTCTGCTTGTGACATATGCCTAATATTCTCCTAATAGTGGTGATAAGCATTTAGATTTGAATGAGCAAAGTAACAAAAAGATGTTATCATTATCATCATAAATCAACTACTTTTGTGATGAGAGGTCTAAACTCCTTCGGGAACTGCCCTTTATTCACAGCCATGTGGATGAGACTTAATTAATCAACGAGTGTGTAATGTTGATGTTGTGATAAACCACTTATTTGGTAATTAATTAAATACCTACAATATTGTGTGGCTACTAAGATATGCATATGCCATTAATAAATAAATTTGAGCTTTTACATCTTTGAAAAATTACTTTAACTTAAAACTTTAACTTAAGTACAGTAAGTTAGAGGTTTTACTTGTACTTTTACCTAATTACTGAAAATTGGTACTTTTACAACACTGCAAATGGCTGAGTTTATAAATAAACATATTATATATAATTATTAAATAATGTTTCAGTAACAAATAATCATTCAACTCTAAAATCATGACCAAAGGTTTATTACATGTAAGCATGTCAATCAGTACTAAAAATGGCATAAAAATGCAGTGAATAAAATATTTTTAATTCCTGCTTTAACTTTCAAAATAAATTAACAATAATGGAAGTCTAATAACAACCTAATTATTTGTAATTTGTGAAAGAACAAAAATTCGACTGGTTCAACCAGTTGATAGGTCAATCGTTCAATCATTAACAATTCAATCAGCTTCATCATCATCATTGTACTGCCAATCAAGATCAAATCTTCAAAATACTCCAGATTCAGTTCAATGCCATTACAGCTGACATTAGTCACATGGTCACAGACATTGTCAGGTACTTTTAGGAAAGGTGTGCATTTGTGTGTGATAAAAGTGAATTACACAAACATGAACCAATCAACCCATCAGCTCCTAGATCAATCAATCAATACTTAGAAAGATTTAAACTTTTAAGAAGTCTGAAAAGCCGAAATGGAAAGTTGTCAATAATAATTGCCTGAGCGAAAGGGGCTGTCAGAGCCATTACTAGAAAGTAGCTAGCCAGAGACAAAGTGCCACTGCCTAAAAAGCTCCACCCATTCATTCATCAATGTATCCATTAATTCATGACCCATGCTCTGCAACAACATCCTCAAGGCAGTCCTTAGGCTAGGATGAGTTCAACTGACATTTTCATTTCAGTTTGTTTCTCAAATCATCCACCCAGTGGCCGGGTCAATTGTTCACTCATTCACAACTATTGAATTAAATTCTTTTAAACATAATAGGAATAATAGTATCTTGTAAACCAATAATTTTGGTTAGGGGAAAAATTGTCAAAAGAGGGAGCTTATTATTGGCATATGTAACTAAAAGGAAAAATGTCAAATATGTTGTTTTATACCTATACCTTTATCGTAAAGCACTTTAGAAAAAGAGATTTTTGTCACAGTTAACTTTTTTCAAATTAAAATAATCATTCGTTAAGATCGCTTAATTAAATTAATTAATTAATTCTTTATTATGATTATTATTATCATTATCATCATCATCATCATCATCACCTCTGTTCTCTTAGCTTTCTTGCTCTTTCGAGCTTCTCACGGATGGCGAAGTTTGTTAGTGGCAGCAGTGGTATCGTCTCGTCTGGTAAAGTTGTTATGTGATTTGCAATTGAATAGCCAGATCCATTTGCTGTCCCGGAGTAACTCTCCTAATAATTAAAAAAGACAGCTAGACAACTCTACAAATAACATCTTTGTGACCTACATAATCTCTAGCGTCAACAAAGCTTCATTACCTACACAAAATATCGTAGAAAATTTGATTTTTATTAAATATAATTTTTTATAAACGCATTATTTGAGCAAACAAAGAATTCTAGGTTTTGGCGCTCCATAGTTAATTCTTGCGTGTTCAAGAATTTAAAGCATGTTCATTTTCCCAAGTATTAAAATAATACAATTGTTTTTAGAAGAAGAGCTTTACCATTCTATGATTTCAAGTACGTGCTAGACAAGCCGAAAGCAGTCATTTGTAAGGATGGTTCGTCTATTTAATTACAATTTTATTTATTTATTTTTAATTAACTAATATTAACGAATTTTAATTAATATTGATTTAGATTGTATAAAATTAAGACATACTTTTATTATTTGGTACAAATGGTCAGCGATTAATTCAGTTAAGTTAAACGAATTGAATGTAATTTATTACATAAATTCCACATCACGATTTATGTTTAGTTCTTTTTCTGAGTAAATAGTTGTATGGCGACTGACTAATGTGACTATCATATTCTCAAACATTAGGTCTTTTAGCAATGACCCAGCAAACACCGCCAGGTGGGGACCGTGCGGTCTGAAGGCGGGTTGCCCAGTTTGCCCAGTTCAGCGGGTTACTTTCGGGCAAAGTCTCGGGATAGGTACGGGACCCGTAGGGGAAAGAAACTCATTAATATGCCAAAGAGCCCACAAGGGTCCCGAGCATAGCCCAGTGGCTTATCCCCGCCGGAAAATAATGTGTATATGTATAAAATAAATTTTATTCATAATTAATGATATTTCTGTAATGTAAACATTTAGTGAATTCTTGCAATTACTCTGTTTGTAAAATTGTTTAGTTATGTATAACTAGTTTCATTATATACAACAGCGCGGGTAAAATTGGATTCATTGTTGATTTGTTACCTAATTCAACGATACCAGCGCTCTCAGTCGAACGAGTTGAACGCCGAAGAAGTGAGTTAATCAACTTAATAATTGCATTTTTGGCACATTTGCTTTAGGAAGAAGATTAAGCAACGATAAAACTTTCCGCAACATGAGTTTATCGCTATACGTTTCAGAGAGAACTAAAAGACGTCAATTAGCTAGACGAGTTGAAGAAATTATGCTCATGTTAACGTTGAGCATATTCCTTCATGCTCCAATATGGATGTAAATAATGTTTCTAGTTTTAGAAATTCAGTCGATACCGTAAGCCAGAGAGTATTAGAGTCAGTTGACGATGAATTACATCGACAATTTGATGAGGATACGTGGTCCATTCGTTTCCAAAATTCACCTCGAGGTGGGTTGGCTGACTCGGTAACGTGAAAATGTTGTTATGAAATCTTTTTTAGAAGTTGTTGAAAAAGTTGCTTTGGCAGACGATCGCTTGTTTTGTTAAAATTTCAAATTATTTTTGTTGTCTAAAGTTACCGATATTTTTTGAAAATCGAGCCATAATAACTACTTTCAGGCGAGCCGGTTGAACTAATCCATTGTTAAAAGCCTATGAAATCTTCGCTAGCCGGGTGAACTTCTCACAGTTTTATATCAAAATTGAGTGAACCAAATTTAAAACAAATGACATCTAGGTAACCATAAAACATTCAACAACATTTTCATATTTTTAAACTGTTATATTATAATCCAAGTTTTAATTATACCTCAATTTCCACGGACGTCTCATAGTAAAAACATGATACAAGTTCTCGCAGCTGTACATCAAATTGGACCAAATTTAAAACAAATGACATCTAAGTAATCATAAAACATTCAGCAACATTTTCATCCATTTAATAATTAATTTAATAATTATAAGTCAATTTCCATTGACTCCTCAATACGTTAATTAATAAAAACATGACACTAATTTAAAACAAACTGTTATATTATATTGCCTATTATATTTTAGGAAATTGTGGGATAAGAAGAAGCCCTTATAAAGTGGAACTGGTTTACAAGTTCTTTGCCTCCCTTTGAAGTAAATTCTGCATAAGGTTTTCAGGAGCACCCGTCCCCGTGTGATAGTTTCTTGAATTGACAAATACGTCTGATATTGTTTTCTTTAAGGGGTCTCAAGCGTGTCCAGTTTTCAACTGAATCCTTATTAGAAATTATGACGAAGTACGCAGTAGGTAATTGTAGTTGGTGTCTGTAGAACCTGCCTGCAGAATTCAGTGCGGCACCGCACATCTCAAAGTTCGTTCAGATTATTGAGGAGGGAGCGCACTGGGTCACCATATCGAATTTGAATTCCGGGCCGGACGAAGTGACCCTATATGATAGCTTGAATTATGTTATCAATAAAAAAGCACAAAAGACGATAACCTATATGGCTAAAAATTTCATTCAAAGTCCGGTGCTCACAATCGTCCGAAAAAGAGTGCAGCTGCAACGAGGCTATGACGGTTTCGGCTCTATGGCCATTGCATTTGCACATTCATTGTGCTCTGGCAATGACCCTAGTGGCTGTAAATACGCCCAGGAAAGTCTCAGGGAAGCTATACTCAGGTCATTCAAGGATGAAGATATCCATATACCAATGACCAGAATAAAGGTAACCTAACATTTGTTCGCAGCGGTTGAGAACAATATCATTTACTTATAAATGTTATTTTTCAAAAGTACGCAAAGACTATGGCCTCGTCAAAGTCGAGCTATGGTGTGACTGCAGATTGAATTGGATAAAAGCACCTAGGAGGGCGAAGGAAGACTGGGTCGGACATTCCATGAGGAAATGCCTCCATTTTCGTCTTCCAGATGGCCTAATCATCTAGTCACAAAATTGACTAGTTAATAATAGTTAATATTTAATAAACAGCCAACCATCCATCCATTTATTTATTTACTTATTTGATTAGAGTCCACCACCCATCCAGTCGTCAGTGGAGCTCAGAGAGAATGTGAGGTGTCGCGATCGAGAGTGGCAAACGAGTTTTGATTTTTATGAGCAACTTTTTTAGAGATTATTGTATTTAGTTGTTGTTCGATGCTGGTTTCTTTTGCATTTGCATTGACGCTTTTTTTGAATAAGAATCGCTTTATAAATATTAAAATATCGTTGTGTTACTTCGATTTGATTCTGCTCGTTACGACTTAACCTGATAGTTAGGAAGAAAGAACTTTACTTTTTTTACTTTAAAAGAATTTGTTAATGGGTAATGGATTACATTATTTTAAAATATTTATAATCTTATTGATTATCAATAAATGCGAAAGTGCGCAAAATAAATACTAGTTACAAATCCTACTTTGTATTTTTAGTCGTCGGTTCTCGAATTGGGAGGAGGCTTTTGAATTAGTACAGCTTTTGGAAGTGCCTTTTCAGAACAGATTTATAATATATAAAACATAATAATAATAAGATCCAGTTTTCAATTTGCTTACCATTTTCTAGCTGAGTTGTGGAAAAAACCCATAGATGTCGGTTTTTAGCCATAAGGAGCTGGCATCCTTTTTGCTAAACAGAAGCTCCGATAAGAAATATGACTCTATCGAAGTTTTATCACATTCAAGTTTGAATCATCACGAGGTAAAATGATTTTTTGAAGCGATTTGTGAACTAGTGGTGACTATTTCTCTATTATTAAGAAACCCACAATTTTCAACAAGAGGCTAATTAATCTGAATAACATACCTCCAAACCTGGGGAGTAGGGGAAATAGGGTACATTCCGGAGCTTTCATCAGGGCATGGTAAACGTTCAGAAAAAGATTAATGGAACGTTTTGATTTTACTTTTCTCTTAAATTGTCAGTCATGGCACACAACAAAACACAGCAAAATCTCTGGATTTGTTGAGGCAAATAATACAAAATTCAATCAATGCTGAAATCGGAAAGGTTATCACAAAATATCTTGATGTGAGTAAACATGTGACATTTTTAATCAAAGCTGATTTAAAGCATTTAGGTCACAATGTAAAATAAAAGATATGACTGTTCCACATTTTAAGGAATATAAAAATTCTTTGAGTAAAACTTATTATTCAAAATATTTTAAAGACTTATGATGTTGAAAACTTGAATGTTTTGCAGCTGTATTTCATGCCAGCAAAGAGAAACATTGCAATGAACAATGAGGCACATGAAGTGAGCCCCGAGCATCTCCAGAACATTTGTTGTCAAATACTTGAGGAGGTCCCACAAGCTTATCTTTTTATTCTTTATTTCTTTGTTCATAATAATATTAATGAAGCTTCTTAATGTTCATTAGAAAACTGATTGCTAATTTAGAGTATAAAATCCAAAAATTATTATTTATCATTTAAATAAATATCGGTTATAGGCCATCATAAGATTTACCAATATTGATGCATGTTGTTTAGCATTTATTAAATCACCTTTGGTTAGTTTAAGCAAATCTCTTTAGAAATACCTTACAGAGAATGACTAAAATCTGTAAACCATATCCAGCCATTACATTATTATACTCAGCTTTTTCATTTAATCTTGAGAAAAGTTGAAAGCATTAAGGAAATCATAAGCAAAAAATACTTTATAATATACTATATACTTTGAGTCTCCTTTCGTTTTGGGGGGAGGCAGGCCACATCCGGTGATCAGCCAGCCCTGTTGGTTTTGTCTTGCTGGACTCTAGTCTTATTGCCGGCTATGAGAGGCACTCATGGGCCTTGTTATGCCAGTCACTGCTGCCGGGACTGAAGCGACTACGAAAGCTCTCGATGGCTTCTTCATGTTGCATACTATCTGTTTATCACCTGCAAACTTCAACTATGCGGGGCACTCATTGGCCTTGTTATGTTGATCGTCTCCACCCCAGTTTGCCTACAGCGGTCATGAAAGCTCTCAGTGGCTTCTTCACGCTGTCTTAATATATGTAAACTGGGCCTTATAATTTCTTTTTAGCGGCAGCCAGAGATAGAAATTTTTGGGACTCGACCACGGGTCTTTTCGAGACCGCGGTTTGGACCACAGTTCATGTTGCTTTGCGAGTCAGCGGTTGGCCCATTTCTCCCGACAACACTGCATCTCTAGGCCCATGGTTTGGCCCCCTCGTTCTGTGGATCATTCATACCAGAGACCGACGGCTTTCCCCGGTTTCCAATAGTGGCCTCTTAAGACTTCTTCTGGCTCATGTGCCAGATCCAGAATGAAGTCGCTTCAGCGGCCTCAGACATCCTTGTCATAGCCTTTGTTCTCTCCCGACTTGAGAATCCAATCTTGGTAAGGAAAGCATAAGTCGACTTGCCGACCTTGCTCCAATCTCGATGTGGAAGAGGTCTGTACGGTATCCTTTCATTTCCAGGTCCATCATTAGATCTGCATGCTTATCTGCTTTGAGTGCTTTGCTGTATTGTAGCCTGTCTTCCCAGGATATTTCAGCTCTGCCAGAATGATGGCATCCGTAGACAGCGATATGAGCACCAGATCTGGCTTCTTGCCACTTTCAGAACCCGGGGTAGCGCCTCATTCCTTCTAAGTCGGCTGTGACGATCCAATCATTTGCCTCTGCAAGAATGTCTCACCTGGGGGTTTGACATTTCTTTTTGCAATGGTGTTAAATAGTAGGAAATGGCATTGTAAGATTTAATTTCATTTTTTACATAATATCTAGATGCACGATGGTTGAGTATAGTGAGTGACCAGTTATAAATTATAAAACTTTCTTATATTTTTCTCAACTACTAATTAAATTAACTATTATTGTATATACTTAAATGTTTTATGCATATCTTACTTTTTATGTAGGCTGAATAATATATTCCTTCAAAATAATTTTATATTCCTTCCTATTATACTGTAACTTCATTTATATAGCGCCACATGCATAGCGTCAGAGGCGCTTCTTGTAACCATTTATATAGCGCTCCTTCCCAAGGGCGCTGGCGGCAGTGCAGGCTGGGTTTCGAACACGACACATTACGACTGTTGCCATTACCGCCGTATGCAGGCACGTAACCCATTCGGCTAACCTGCACGGCTAACCATTTCACAATGATAATTCAGTGTTTGGGATTATAATAAGTTTTTGTAATAATTATTATATCCATTTCACAATGATTATAAACTAATGGTATTTTTTTTACAAAAGGCTAAAAAAATGTACATTATGGATTTCCAAGTGAAATGTGAAAATGAATGTGAAAATGTTGTCCCTAAGAGACGTAAAAGAACTTTTTCATCAGGATCAGATTCCAAAATTCCTTTCCTTTCCAAAGTTTGTTTTAAGTGTTAATTTATGAATATTTTATAATAATGATGCGGTTACAGAAAATCAGACATAGTCCATTTCCTCACAGAGCAGGATCTGGGTTAGTACCCAATTTTTTATTATATGCATAATTTATTTCTAGATTAATAATATAAACTCTAGATTATCTTTTCAGACGTTCTACTCCAAACAGAGGAAGATTTGTTGAACCAGTCAAAAAAGAAGGACCGAAAGTTAGGATTTGCATTTGCACTTTATATCAAATTTCTAAGGAAAGGATATTGTTATTCAGTGGGACTCAAAACGCATGACAATAGAAACCTTGTTCATCATGGGGTCAAAGGCTAATAAGTATGTTTTTTTTTCTTATGGTGAAAAATCTAAATCAAACAAATCAAATCTCTAAACTCCTAGCTGGTCTAGCTGATTTTCAGTTTCATAAAAGTTTGTTGCAGCTCTTTAAAGTATGTTCTGTTGAATAAAACTTTCTATTTTTCTGAAGACTCGCTTTGCAAAAGTATTTTCCAATTTATACCATCTTAGGTGAAAGTTGTACCAAATAATGGTTGCAGACTCCAATCAAAATTTCACTTGCAAGCATCACATTAGTTCAAAGTAGATAGCATTTTACGTGAACATTTGTACAGACAATGAATAGACTGTAATGCTATAAGGGCATAGAATGCATTATGTCACTATGGCTACACATTAAATATAACGTCATAGTTCAATGAGTTATGCCCAGGGCAAGTTCACTCAAGTTTTCTGAACTTATTTTTCCTGTGTCAGACAATAAGCAGTCAATATTTTCAGAGTCTATTTGTCAATCAATATTTAAGTTGGTGCATTATTATTATCTGAGCACAACTGAACTGATTTGATTGACTTAAAATTTATAGTCCTTAGTGTTTCTATCGATTCCAAAATTTTGGATATTTTTGTGAAATTTGGATTAAATGCTCAATAAAGTTGTTTGCAAAAGTATGATTTTTATATGATTTTGCACCTTGTTCAATAAAACTGGTATAAACAAATCTAGTGCATAAGAAGTTTTGGTAAAAAAAAGTGACAGCCAAAATTATGAACTGCACTGTTGTTCACATTTGGTGAAGGTAAACTCAGTGGTTGAGATGTGATGGGCAAAAGCTAACAAGCAACAAATTTTGTCAATTCTAAAGATATTTTCAGGATCATGAGTTAGGGTAAGGTTAGGGGTAGGGATAGAGTTAGATACCAAAAGTGAGTTCACTTTTGTGCAACAATTTCCATTTTGGTGAGATTTTCACTGTCATCTTTTTTTTTTTTTTTTTTTTTGAAGAGATCCTTTTACCAACTTTTGCTGAGGAAATATAAAGAGAATTTTACCAGATAACAAACCATTAGATTGTATAAATGGAGATGTTATGAACAACTTTGTGAGGTTATTAAAGCATTAAGGATTCATTTTACATTTTAAGGGCCCTGGGTTTAGGAGCCACAAGGGGTAGGCTATACATTAAACATCCAGACATATTTAAGGTTTGATCAAGATTTCAATTTCCATTCAATGCCCGAGGCAAATTTATCAAACCAGAGTTTAAAATGCAACATATTTATCTTACAGTATGCGGGTGATCAAGATGACAAGCAATGGCTGTATGAAAAAATGCACATGCCTGCTACAGGTGGTAGGACTTACCTATTGATGGTTGAGGATATACTTTATCTGAGTCGGACAGATGAATATCGGTACAACTTGAACCTTTTGATTTATGCCTATTAACTCTGCTTGAAGTTGCTTTGAGAAATGAATTGTTTCTATGATAGTTTTATTTCTTAATTTGGAAGCTCTGTGCACTATCAAACTTTCCAAATTCCAAAAATTGTACAATTAATCAGCAAAGCAAAGATTTTTCGTGTATTTCAATAGATTACTTGATGCCAGAGTTAGGACTTGTGATTTATTAATTTGGTATGATTTTATTTTTAAACTGGTGACATAGGTGTTGACATTGTCATGGACAACAAACTGAACTTAGAAACTACTACCTCGGAGCTCTGACACCGAATCCCCATCATCAAATGTTTTGGCTCAAACTCCTGACGTTCTCGATGGTTGGGCCATAGCCCTAGTTCTTTCCTGGCTCTATAAACTTATTTGAGTGAGGAATGTCTAATCTGACTTACCAACTAAACCTCATATCCCAACTTCAATGGACATTAGCATTACCCGAAACCAGCTCTCCTTTAGATCTTTAACTACCTCAGAGTATTTCTCTGCTTCCAGCGCATTGCTTGCTTCGATCCTATCCTCCCATGGAACAGTCAACTCTATCGAAATGAAAGCACCCGACGATTTGAGAACAACATCCAGTCTCCTGCCGCTATCCCTAAGCAGTTGGGGATAGTGTCTCAAGCCTTCTAGGTCGGCTGCGACGGTCCAATTACTGGCTTCTGCAAGAATGTCTCTCCTTAGAGGGAGTCTATTTTCTTACAGGATAGTAAAAAGCCCTCTTAGTATACCTTCCACTGCAATGCAATCTAGCAAGAATTTGCTTTGGCCACTGTTTTGGTAGCTTCCACCACTTTCAGGTGTTCCGACCATTGTTGAGGGCATATTTGCAATTTGAGAGCATGTGATGATTTGTCTCGAAACCGCTGCAGAGCTCTCATTTACAGTCTTCTGACAAACCTCATCTTCGCAAATTTTTTTTATCGGAAGTTGGTCATAAATCGATCTTATCATAAGGCCAAACGATATGGAGACATCCTCCATATCTTGTTCCAACCGATGGAAAGCTGAACCACATCCTCCCGTGCGGTCCATTTACCTTGCTGTGCCTGCTGCACTGCCTTAATGACTCAATCTCTTTCCAATTCCCTCCTTCTCTCCTGAATGATAAGCTTTGCCCTATCTGCAGGGCATGACTCAGACCATTTTGCAAAGTGGTTCCACTTATCAGCCTGATAATCTAATCTGAATAGGACCTCACACTTCTTTGAACATATATTCCACAACTGACTTATCGATTTCGTCCTGTGCTGTGAACTTCTTTTTAGTTCTTAGCAGTGGTTTAACTTCCCAGATCCTGATGTCTGCAGAGTTGTTCAACATCCTTATTTTGGAGACCTCATACTCTTAGGGATCTAAGAGGTAGCCTTAACTTCATGTTCTTACTATAGAGGGCAACAGATGACATCCCTGGAGGTAGCCCAAGCTATGTTCTTTGACAACCTTCGATTGTGGGCAAGCCGATCTTCTAGATCGTCATGGACTTAATATCCTCTTATGTGATATTGAAATTAATATTTTATATCATACTTTACAAAAGCCTCTTCGTGGTGCTCTGTAAATTAATTATTATTATTATTATTGTTGTTATTATAAACAATTTTTTTTCTTAAACTTGTAAGATTTATATTTGTTATAACTTTTTCTTTAAATTATTACTTATTGAATTATTGTTGATAACAGGAATAGCCCAGGGTTGATGCTAAATGAGATTGTAGGATTTACTGTTCCTATCTGGATGATTGAAAAGATGAAATGTCAGATGGAATCACAAAGAACTGACAAACATCTAAGAAGCCTTTCAAAAGAAGTTAGTGCAAAAGTTTGCTTGGCATATTTATATTATGTTGCATTTATTTATATTTGTGTTGTCGATAGCCGACCAGTTAAAACTTTCCTTTTGGTGAGGCAAGAGTTTCTATATTTATATTTTTGATGTAAACACATCTAAAATTACTAATAAAATTAAATAAACTATGAATTGACATGCTTGATTAATTTTTCTACAGTGTATATGCTAAAATATACACAAGTGCAAATATTTCAAGAGGTTTCCTTTTTTCATTTTTTTTACAGCTCATTCTACATGAAGAACCTGATGCCCCAAAGATAAAGCATGGTTCAGACTCTGAACATTCAAGTGACATGCCTTTCATGGAGGAAGCAAATGAGGATGAACTTGACAATGATGATCCCCGTGATCAAGATTATACTTGTATTGATTGAACCTCTTAAAAGATGCTCAAATTATTTGGAAGTGCAACCATGATAACCAAATATGCATGACCAAATATGTACACAAACTTCTTAAAGATATATTGTTTGTATGTGATGATGTAGTTTCTATTTTTTTCTTTAATATCTTGAAAGGCGACATATGTGACTTATTTATTCTGAAGATTTTTAGGATGATGTACTTTTTATTGCTCCGAAATTATTCCTTGATGCCAGTAATCAATCAGTTTGTTGCGTGCAACTAAGATGCATAAAAATAAAGATGAATGGTGTGATGGTAACATGGGCATCATGTTCAAATGAGTGAGAGTGAGTGAGTGAGTGAGTGAGTGAGTGAGTGAGTGAGTGAGTGAGTGAGTGAGTGAGTGAGTGAGTGAGTGAGTGAGTTGTAGAAAGTGTTTGGAACTTCATATGTTATGTCATATGTCATATGTTAAACCACATAATTGTAACTAAAAAATGGTTGCGATTGGAAGGTCGAGTGCAATTGAGTGAGCACTTTTGTGAGGGGTTGGCATTGTCAAAAGGAGATGCTTAAACCTAGAAGGAGGTCGACATGTTTTTGGGGTTTTCTTTAAACAAAAATATTTTGGATGTTTCACGTTTCCAGTAGTAATTTGGGGGAGGGGGGCGGCCTCCTGACTTTAGATTAAACACAAAAATAAGTCATCCCCTTATGTTTCATGAAAATTGTAGGTTGTAGTTAACGTTTATGGCGCCACATCCATATATTTTATTATTAATAGGGCGGCAGTGCAGGCTGGGTTTCGAACACGATGCATCACGACTGTTGCCATTATCGCCGTAGGCAGGCATGTAATACAATGATAATGCAATGACATTACAGTAATAATGCATTCGGTCAACCTGCAAGCCTCCCCCTAATGTAGGTCGTTGCGCAAGGGTTTGCCCTCCTCGGAAAAAATCTAATTAGGTTAGATGACGTCCCTGGCTTCCAGTTCTTAGAAACTATTTCCGTTACATTCTATCGCTAAAAAGAAGCTCTTGAGATCTGTCGATTCAGTTGTTAAATTTGACACGATGTGGAAAGTGGTTTGATTTTAACCGTGGAAAAGTTTTTTGTGCAGCGGACAAAAGGACATGTTAAATGGTTTAAAAAATGATCTAAAATTTAAGTTTTTTTTGTAAAGCGAAAACTATGCATACTCAGTTGTTAATAATTTAAACTATTTTAGATAATCAGGGATGAATGCAATGAAAATGATAAAGATTCCGAATTTGATTATTGAAGAGCTAGTAATAACGCGCTTGTATAATCTAATTAAATTTCATGCCCAAATGTGCTATTTTTAAATACATATATTTTGAAAATTGCAATTGTAAATTTTGTTCAAATATCTACCGAGTGTCACACGTGATGAAGTGGGGTTTAAAGTGTAGGCGGCACTGGCGCAGTAGTACATGTCACTGACTTTAGAAGAGCGCAAGGATACGAAGCTTGTGTTCTGGCCAACAGCTGTTTCGATTTCGTTAACGTTAAGATAGTTTGTTGTTAATAATTCAAGTAATTTTTAAGGAAATAGCTCTGGCGTTGTTATAGGGGTGTATTTTAACACAGCAATTGATTTGTTGACCTCGAGCATAAATGCCAGGAAGAGGAATTATGTCAGAAGATCGCTTCCAGGTGTTATGTTATGAACAAGTCGATCGCTTGGATCGTGTTATGAAAGAGACTGTGCCCATTCACGGCAGAGGAAATTTTCCTACTCTCAATGTGAAATTGAAGGAGTTTGTGCAAATTGTAAAAAATAAGTTGAAATGCCTAGGGATTTTGGTAAGGGATATCAGGCTCAATGGAGGAGCTGCCAGTTACATACTGGGGAGTGAAAGCAACCTCGTTTTTAATGACTATGATCTTATTTTTAATGTGCAACTCAAGGACCAATCAGATCTTCAAAAAATAAAAGACTTGGTTCTCAGTTCTCTGCTGGATTTTTTCCCAAAAGGAGTCAACAAAGATCGTATGTCACTCTGCAGTCTGAATGAAGCCTATGTTAACAAGATGGTGAAAATTTTTAATGATGCTGACAAATGGAGTCTAATATCACTCTCAAGTGTCAGAGCAAAAAACATTGAATTGAAATTTGCAGATTCCATGAGGAGGCAATTTGAGTTCAGTGTGGATTCATTTCAAATCATTCTTGACAGTTTGCTCACTTTTTATGAGATCCCTCATCCTACCATGACTGAACATTTTTATCCTACTGTAGACGCCGAATCTGTTTACGGAAATTTTGAGGTGGCATTATATCATTTGAATCACAAACTTATAGCAACAAGGAACCCTGAAGAGATTCGTGGAGGTGGCCTCTTAAAGTATTGCAACCTTCTCGTTAGGGGCTACATGTCATCTGATGATATGGACATTCGCCTTCTTGAAAAATACATGTGTTCTCGATTTTTCATCGACTTTTCTAATATTACTGACCAGAGAACCAAACTTGAAAACTATTTAGCAGCCCACTTCACAAGTGAGGAGGATATGTTGAAGGTCAATTATCTGAAAATTCTTCATTTTGTTGTGAGCGAAAGCACAATTTGCCTGATGGGCCACGAGAGGCGCCAGACCCTGGAACTCATTGACGAAATGATACATAGAGAAATCGTGTCCGGGCAGAGGGTGCTTTCGAAAAGATCAGCCAAACATTCCGAACAGCAGAGCTCGACCGCTCATCAAACCAAGTCAAATCTAATTATAGATCAAGTGTTTTACGGACCGTTCAGTTATGCCATGCCTGGTGTGGATCCTTCCCATCAGTACTACACCGTTTATAATTATGACGTTAACAAACAGAATTCCATTTGTCCATTGTGCGAGGCGTGTCCGGAGTGCGGTTGATTCGAAAGACTTTGTACGTAGATGACTGGAAACGTGGATTATGTTACAAATGTCGTTCAATTAAAGTTGAGTTTGTTATGCATAAAAGTTGTTTTGTGAGTAGCATCATGACATTTAATGCTTGCTTTGAAATCAAAATATCCAGGGACTGGTATGTATTTACATTTGTGAACCAAGTGACACTTTTTAACCCTGGATTTCCTTCTGACCATTGTAGTCCGGTCAGAAGCAAGCAACATATTTGCAGAACTTTTCAGGAGAGTGGTTGTGCGACATTGTATATATCTCAAGCATTATTTCTGTTATACACATTTATCACATGTAGCGAGCATTATCAATCCTGTATATATGATCATATTTTTGTGATGACATTTAAGGTTATGGATATAACTATTATACTTGAACAAATATGCTGACTTTTAATAGTTTCTCTCATTTTGAGTGTGCTGTTGGTTGTTTTGGATAAAAATGCAAAGAAAGTTTGTCCGAAACATTGGTTCCGATCATTACCAGGCTCGTTGCCGCCACTATGACGTGGGCGTCATTGTTTTGTGAATTCTTCCCATTGCTCAAAATCATTTTCATTTTTGTTTTGTGGCTGCTATTGATCATGAGTTTCATTGATGTCATTTGACAGCTAGTAATAACATTGGTGAACTCTATCACAAGTTTTAGTCATCTGATCACATGACCTGCATCTTTTAGTTTACACTTGAAATTATTAGCTCAAGTGCTAGTCTCCTAAAGTTACTTAACAATTGTATTTATTTGGCAATAAAATCCTATCTTTCCCACCCAACTACATTGAAAAGTTTCTAAATGGTCTAGACCAACTTCTACGCTAAACCGAATTGGTCGATAACAACATTGATTTTTTCTTCTGGTGTGCAACAACAATTTGTCCTCTTCGTTAGTGCTCCATTGATTTTTCTAAGTTACTCTTCATGCAATACAAGTTTTGTTCAAACTGCATCAAAGTTATTGAGTGATATTTTCAAAATTCAATGTGCGTTCATCATGCATGCATGCGTTCTAGTCTAGAAGTAAATGTTCGCATTGGTTTCTAATCATTTTTCAGTTTATCAAATACTGTTATATATTTTCTTGAAGATAATTATGTTCATGCTTTATTGATGAAATTGACCAAAGCATAACATGCAGTTTTGTGAACTTTTAAAAATAGGAATACAATAAAAATTGAATTCAGCAAAGTACATACAAAGTTTTTGAGCTGATTTTTTGTCACACCCAGGATTTCCTGGGTTGATTATTTGAAGCTCAGGCCAAATCATTTTT
>JAJTWR010000260.1:2500-20000 GCA_021613335.1 Whitmania pigra
CTGGAAAATGCCGGATGATTATTATCTTGCCAAGTTCCAAGTGTTCTTCTGAAAATTCTTAAATTTTTCTGAGATATTTTGCATGGAGAACGGCTTTTTAAATGCGGTTTTTGTCGTCACTTGTTTGGTTAAATTTAAATTTAAATTTATTTCAATTTTTAATTGCTTTTCATGTCGAATTAATTAAATTATTAATAAATAACGTGTTATGTAAATGTAATATAATTTATATATTTGTTATATTGTAATTATTAGCTTAATGATAATTTAAACTTTCAATGAGCAGGAAATAAATGAAACATTTTAAATGGATTTCTTGAGTGAAAATTCTTGCCAGGAAATTTTCCATAAAGAATTCAATCGAGGTGTCATTGTTGCCATGTTAGCTGCCAATCACTTCTGCCTCACTGTGCAATACATAATATAATAATAATAATAATAATATAATAATAATAATAATAATAATAATAATAATAATAATAATAATAATAATAATAATAAATAATAATAATAATAATAATAATAATATAATAATAATAATAATAATAATAATATAATAATAATAATAATAATAATAATAATAATAATAATAATAATAATAATAATAATAATAATAATAATAATAATAATAATAATAATAATAATAGCTATACTATAATATATAATAATAGCACACGGCAAGAGGAGATTAAGAACATCTAAAGACAGAAACAACAGCAATAAACGGGAATTCCACTTTTCTTCCTGTTGGAATCTATCAGTTGTAATAACTTCCTGCTCCTCATTGCGTGCTTGTAACTGGGTTGTTTTGTGCTCAACTGTAACTGGGTTGTTTTGGAGTCACATCGTCATGCAACAAAAAGCAACAACAACATCAACATCATAATCATGCAAAAACAACAACAACATCAACATCATAATTATAGAACAACAACAGCAACAACGACGTCAACATCATAATCACGCAAAAACAAAAGCAACAACATCAACATGATAACAATGCAAACATCAAACATCAAACAACAACACCAACATCGTCATGCGATGTCATTTCCAATTGTCACGATTGTTCCTGTTGTTGTGGAAGATGCAGTCATTCAGCGGAGTTTTACGATGCTGTCCCTTCTTCAGACATTGTCAGCCAGTTGTAAAGAACTAGTGTAATTAAATGTAAATAACCTTAAAACTAATTAATAATGAATTATTAGTTAGTAAATAATTTTAATAAAAGTAACAGTTTTTTTTAAAGAATTTTAATAATTTATCAATTTTCATTTAAAAATTTGTATTGTTTTTTTTTAATTTTTGCTTATGCAGGTTTAATATTCATTATCGTGCAAATCCCCGCTGAGCGATAATAAAATGCATCACGTGACAAGGAAGCAACGATCAAAATTGCAACAATATCCGACTTATCCTTATCATTTTAAAAAAATTATATTGCCATTTGTTTTAAAATTGTTAGATTGAAAATATTTATTAAAAATAAAAAAGACAAAAATAAGAGTAGCAAAAGAAAATATTTAAAGCATTTAAAGATCTCATGTCATTACTTTTTCTTCCTCAAAATTTTGTCATCATCATCGCAATGAACAAGTTTGTAAACAAGGATGCCGTCACAGTGATAGTTAATCTGATAAATTTTATGAATTTTTAGGTTTTTTTAAGAAATGTATGTAAATCTTGTAAGTGCTGCAGATTGTTGAAAAGTTGCCAGTTGTTGGTTCCAGGCCGTTTGATTGAATGGATAATAATACTAATAATAATAATAATAATAATAATAATAATAATAATAATAGTAATAATAATAATAATAATAATAATAATAATAATAATAATAATAATAATAATAATAATAATAATAATAATAATAATAATAATAATAATAATAATAATAATAATAATAATAATAATAATAATAATAATAATAATAATAATAATAATAATAATAATAATAATAATAATAATAATAATAATAATAATAATAATAATAATAAAACGGTTGGTCTCGTTCTAAGCAAATCATCGGTTTGTCGTCGCAGGTGAAGAAGGATGAAATATTACAAATATTAAATAATAAAATGTTAAATATTAGAAATATTAAATATTAAAAATGTTAAATATTAAAAATGTTATATATTAGCCTCAACGCTCAGTTATTCCAACTTGCCCGATGAGGAACCTTAGTTTCCATGGTGACTGAAATTGTTTTGCGCTTCAAATATTCAGCATCATTAATTAAATTAAACTATCGTTTTAAAACCATTTTTCATAAAAAGTATTCTTTAAAAAAATGCCAAACAAATATGGTATAACTTTTCCTGTTTGCGATCATGATTTCATAAATCAGAGAACGTGATTACACAACAATTAGTTACAACTAGTTAAAAGGTAATGAGGTAACAAATAATTAAATGCAAAACTAACACTTTTTTACTTTTGTTTTAAATGTTTCATCCCATCACGTGATATCCTCAATCGTCAGTTGAAGATGCACAAAAAAGGATTCACCCAAATATCTCGAGTCTTTCCAGACGCCAAAGGGCTCCAAACAAATATTAACGGTGTTATTAATTATTGTTAAAATTAGATAATATATAATTTAAGTACTGGTATTCTTTATGCATTTAATCACTATATAAATAACATTTCGTAACTTTATTAAATTTAAATATTTATTTAGGTAACCATATCTTTGAACCTGAAAGCTTTTTATTTTATTAGATACAATTGAAGGGCCCAATTGGAGCACTAACACAATTGCCAAAAAACGACATCGACCGGCGAGTACACAAGGGCAGCAAATAGATCAAATATCATTTAAGTATTGACTAAAGTCTAAGTCACGTATTATTGCATTGAAACTTAAAAGGTTTTCAAATGTTATCAGTGATTAAGTGATTAATTATCAGTAATTGCATTATGAAAGTATTCATAAAGAATTTTCATCTTAAAATTAACATAACTTTTTCAATAATGTCATTTTTGTCATAAAAATTAAAGTATAATTTTTTTAATTTATCTCAAGCAGAAAAAGGTTAGCAATAATTTGTATATTTTACTAAATTTAAAAAAAGTTGGATCGACATGCATAATGTGCAAAGAAGTCAATCTCATAAGCATGAAAATGAATTTGTGGTTTCATGAGGGCAATCGGATTTCCGAAACTTCACTTTTATGAACCAAAGCAATGGAGTTGTGCAAAATGTTCTGATATTGTATTTAAACTGAGTTTAAATGTCTAACAATACTGATATGATATGAAACATCTTGCATCTTCATAAACAACGTAATCGAGGTAACATTTGAAAAGGCCAAAACAATAATAATAACAATAAGATGGAAATAATCAGCCACACTAATCACTGCCAAGGAAGAGATCGCAACCACTCATGATAAAATGGAGTCCGGAACTGTTAATCACTTGCATCAAATAATTTCAACCTCGTCTGCATTGTGCCAATCAACCGGAAGTGTCCCATTAAAGAAGAAGGCACGTCACCAATTCCTCGGAGGCTTGAATAAAATTTGCACTTCAACAAAACAATTCCGCCATATCGGAGAGTCTCACACTTACCTGAGATTCAGACGATTTAAGCAATTATAACTGAAATAATAATTATAACTAACTATAACTATTCCCATAATAAAAAACAACATTATCTTATTATTATTTATAGTAGTAGTAGTAGTAGTAATAATAGTAGAACCGAGCTAGAACCTTGGCTTATAAATTGATCAAAAAGTTCTATCTGAACAAACAATCTCAATAAAGATAAGAAAGACGGAAGATGAAGTCAACTGATTGAAACTCCGAGGACGTGGAACAATTGCTGCTGAAAAATTAGATGGATCGTATTTAAGCTACCAATAGGAACAATAATAACAACAACACCAATAATAATATTATTATTAATAATAATAAAAACTAATAATGCACAACATCAAATAATAAAGACTTAATTGAAGAGTAGGTCCATGGAGAGGCAAAAACATTTTAAAAATCTAATTTCAGAGAATAATGTTTAATCTCAAGCTCCTACATGAATGGCTGTAAGGTGGTCAGTTGTGTCGCATTAAAAGTATGTCCGTTATTATTATTATTATTAAAAATAATATTAAAAACATTGTGATAAAAATAATAACGATTAACATTAATAAACTGCAAGTGATATACTTAGAAAGCAAAACTAAAAAGCAAAGATGTCAAGGCATTATTTCACGTAGAACGCTTAAAGATGGAATTCCATTGAGAAAACAAATCTTGATTTATTTTTAATTGAAAAAAAAACTTAAATTAAAACTGCCTCCGGTATGAACTTGTTTGAAAAATGCAGTGCACTGGATAACTTCGTAAAAGCTTTGCGTTAAATATGGAAGGGTACGCCAAAGTAGCCCCGCATAAAACTTCTATGACAAACGCTTGAAGGTCACCAGTCCCATTAAGCTCCAATCACAAGAGGTTTTCAGAGATGGCTAAATTACGCCCTCGAATGAACCCCCATCCCAGTCGACCAATGGCAGGAGGGGATTACAGAGTCCCCATACACACGAGAGCGCCATATTATCGGCTGACTAACGATGTTTTACTGCTCGGCATCACGTCCGGTGTGAAATTTTAATGAATTTTTACGAGAAAATATGTTCATTAATCGATGATATTTCATCTCGAAAAGACCGGAAATTGCCAGAATAATTTGTCTTGCGACCGTTTGCCGGTGATTCCTGAAACACATTGAACAGGGAAATGATTGTCCTGTTACGGCGACCTTTGAACTTTGAGCCATGACTCACCTCCCTTGGTGGGATTGTTATTACTTTTTGTTTTCCTGCAAAGATTCAAAGTCGTCTCACATTGGGTGACCCGTCAAAACATCCCCGTCAATGTACCTTTATAAAAAAATATTTATATGAGTTGAAGACATTAACCGATAACTGATTTAAAATTTGATTAAATGAAATGAGTTTTATGTTTTGACGGTGCTGCTCTGACGATGCTATTTTGTCGCCGGGATATTATGACGGGGTGCCCTCACATTGACGAGCTTTGGGGGTTGTTTCATAAAAATTCATTTAGAATGAACAAAAACTCCAGGAAAAATATATGCCTAGGATGAAAGTTTTAAACATTTCAATTTGTTCTCTGTGAACTTTGTAGACATTATTCATGATTTTACATTTAATTTGCATTTTAAAGCGATTTATAAATTTACGAAAACAAATGTAGAAGTTTTCTTAATAAATATTCCGGTTCCATATATTCCAATAATTAGACACGAAATAAGGTGATACAATCATTCAATAGAAATTGTACTTAAATAAAAAAAAATGAAAACGCCTGAGAAAGATTTCCCTGAAGAAAGTGTCGAAGAACATTTTGTAGTCAAGCATCACGTAGTAGGGAGAGAGTCATGATTCTCTCGTCATGTCGTCAGAGCAACTTCAGCACCTGGTCTGGAAATTTACTTCTTTCCTCTTTCTTTTTTTTGTGGAAAATCATTTCTCCAACGTCGCTTCCTTCCATCCAGCGAGCATTTCTGAAGCTCTGAAAAAATTTGGCTTCAAAAGTGCAATAGTTATCTTGTTTTTAAGACTTTTTTAAGACATCTTTCGCTTTAAGACGCTCAAATGGCCAATTAAAAATTAATGAAAAAAAACTGAGGATCAGTTAACTAACTCTTAATCATGAGTCAACTGACAGTTATTTATCACTTAACTAATAGCTAATTATTATTAATTATTATTAGTACCTTAAAATTTCAATCCTTCGATGAATTACGTCTCATTGAAGGGCTCCATTTTGTGCACTTCTGCGTAATTTAATTAAGTGAGGTGGCAGTTAATTGGTTCAGGTCAGATCATGTTTCTAAATTCTGGAAATGTTTGAATTTTTTCTATTTGATTGTTATTCTTGGAAGTAACTTTTACTTTTTATTTTATTTTCAAAACATTTTATTTCAAGAATCTCATTTAAAAATAAAATTTTCAAATTAAACAAATTAAGTAATAATAATGTTAATATTGATAATAGTAACCTTATTTCAAAGTTAATCCTTTTAAAAGTAATTCGAAACACCGGTTGATAATTCTCAAACATGAATGTGTACTTATAAACCTAGTTCTTCTAGAGGGCATTCCAGACATTCCAGTAATAAAAGGAGGATGAAGAAAAAGGATCAAAATGAGGAAGAAGACGAGAAGGAGAAAAAAGATGGGGAATGGGAAGAGGTGGTTGTGTGGGCGGTCACCTGTTTCGGAGGCAGATTGTCAGGAGCCCTGAAAGCCATAGGGAAAAAAAAGCAAACAATCACCAGAGGGCCACAAATCGAGGGCAAAAAACTTTCAACTGCAAACAAAGTTACAAATGACTCTACAGTTGCCGATTCATTTTCAAGCTTAAATTTTACAAACGACATTTTTTCCCATTCACGTGAATTATTTGGCAATGAGGAGCCATAACCAGACATGAATAAGTATTTTTGCGGGAAATTTTTGTGTGATGATTATTTTTTTAAGTTTAATATGTACACAAATTATTTTTTTAAAAGTTTAATAAGAACAAAAATTATTTTTTTAAAAGTATAATAAGTACAAAAATCTCATTACTAAGGAAGACATATTCTTGTGGGAAGATTGCAAGAGTGAATGAATGAATGAATGAATGAATGAATGAATGAATGAATGAATGAATGAAGAATGAATGAATGAATGAATGCATGAAGAATGAATGAATGAATGAATGAATGAATGAATGAATGAATGAATGAATGAATGAATGAATGAATGAATGAATGAATGGATATTTCAGCAAATGAATGAATGAGATGAAGGAATGATTGAATATTTAAACAAATGCATGAATGAATGAAACTATCGACTAATCTTGAGGTCAAACATTTGTCTAGCAAGAGGAATGTTGAAACCATTTATTAGCTTCGAACTCCTCATCATCATCATCATCGTCATCGTCATCGTCATCGTCGTCGTCATCGTCATCATCATCATCAGCATCATCATCATCATCATCAGCATCATCATCATCATCATCATCATCATCATCATCATCATCATCTCATCATCATCACATCATCATCATCATCATCATCATCATCATCAGCATCATCATCATCATCATCATCATCATCATCATCATCATCATCATCATATCATCATCATCATCTCATCATCATCATCATCATCATCATCACATCATCATCATCATCATCATCATCATCATCATCATATCATCATCATCATCATCATCATCATCATCATCATCATCATCATCATCTCATCATCATCATCATCATCATCAACATCATCAACATCATCATCATCATCATGTGTATTTCATTGATATGCCATCTTATGCAACACGAGCTGGTAAATAGTAATAAAAAGGGTAGCAAATAAGATTTTCAAGAATTCCCCCTTAACATGTAAGATTTTAACTGTCTTAAGAATTACGAACGGTTTGTGGCGAAAGTAAGCATAAAATCCAATTAAAATTGTATGTTTCAGAAATTCATTTCAGAACTTCACCTGCCTCAACGAAATCAATCGCCTTGAAGATCCGGTTCTTCTACTTCCATCTGGAGCAGGTGTCATCGTCATCATCATCATCAACATCATCATCACCATCATCAACGTCACCGTCGTCGTCTGTTTATAGTCCACATGACTCAGTTTTCACGCCGACATGCTGATACTTAAGGAAACATGAAGGTGATTTGAAAAGAAAGCATTCCATGAAATATTAAGAACGTGAGATGATGACAACTCTGCGCTGTTTGAAGAGAATTACATTTTACTCCTGACTGGAGGATTCTTTTTCCTTAATAGTTCACACACACACACACAAACATGGCCGCACATGCACGCACACAATTACACCGATGCAGGTTTTTTTTTATCGTTGAGGTCCCCCAATGGTTGTGGCGTTTGCCATTTGAGCCCCTGCTTCATGAACTGGCAAACCATATCCGCACATGTGACTCCATCCATAAATGTCTCTCCATTGTCTGTCGCCGTTAAAATAGGTGACATTTGCATGGATTTGTAATTTAATTAATCGTTGACCTCTAATAGATGAGTGCATTTAGCATCTCAAGAAACAATTTTCACCTGGTCAGGCCCGTCAGTCACCGCGAGTAGTAATTGAATTCACCTGCTTCTCTCTTTCTGACGACCGTGTGGGACTTCCAGGAGCAGCCATCACTCAGTACCCGGGTTCATTTCTTTCTTCAACCCTCCATTTTTCACTCCTACCTTCCTCGCTCTCAAAGTGAGCCCGTTAATTTGAACGGTGGAAATACTTTTTCTCCCCCATTTTCTACGAATGAATAACACTATGTGAGAAGTCCATCCATCCATCCGTTCATCCATCCCTTCATCCGTTCATCCATCCACTAGTTCATCCATTCATCCATTCATACATCCCTTCATCCGTTCATCCATCCATCCATTTATCCATCCGACCGTCCATGATGTCCACCATGAGGCAGCATCAAAGGATTTCATCTTCCACTACTTCCCACCTCTTAATAATCACAGCCAATGTTCAGAACCAGTCGAACGGTAAGTTAGACTTTCAAAGAGTTCTGATTAAAATGAATTCAATGAATGAATTAGGAAAAAATAAAGGCAAAAATAATAAGAAGCGAGAGAGTTGGGAGGTGGAAATGGAGAGATGTGGAGAAAGAAAGGGAAGGTGCATCTATAAAAGGAATGACAGTCCTGAGAATTTGTTGCTGGTTTTCAGCGATGAAGGCTTTCTGGGGAGGAGTCAATAAAATGTGAGTTTAGATGAAAGTCGTCTACTTTTATTTTAAAGTTACATTATAATTTGTCTTGGATGTAATAATAAGATGTTATTTGATTGTTTGTTATAATAAATATTGTGATTTGTTTGTGATCACAACTGATGGTACAAGTTGATGATGTACATGTAAATTTAAATCTATTTGCTTTTAATAATAACCATTATCCATTTTAAAATGTAGAAATTATTAAATTGTCATTTATTGTTGCATTAATGTTAGTTTTTATTGTAAGTAGTGTCTTAGCAACAAAGATTGGTAATTTATTTGTAACAACAATTATTATCTATTTTAAAATGTTTAACTTTTGAAGTTATAAAGTTACTTAGCATAAAAATATTTAGTTTTAATAATTATTTCATAATGACGTCAATAAGTTGAGTCACATTTAGTTTATTTGAGGATAATGTGCAACTAAGGAAATTATTAAATAATTAAATATTTAAATTATTGTAAATATTAAATTAATTTTAAATCTTTAAATTATTACATTATCTCACACAAGGTTTGAAAACCTTTTTAAGGAAAAAAATTATTAATTATTAATTCCAAATAATCAATTGCACATTATAACAACCAAACTGATGCAGTGATCTCATCGAAACCATGCAATCCAATAATTCAATGATGAGACACTTTATCCAATAATTCATCCATCCATCCGTCCGTCCGTCCATCCATCCAACCATCCATCCGTTCATCCATCCATCCATCCATCCATCCATCCATCCATCCATCCATCCATCCATCCATCCATCCATCCTCCATCCATCCATCCATCCATCCATCCATCCATCCATCCATCCATCCATCCATCCATCCATCCATCCATCCATCCATCCATCCATCCATCCATCCATCCATCCATCCATCCATCCATCCATCCATCCATCCGTCCGTCCGTCCGTCCGTCCGTCCGTCCATCCGTCCAACCATCCATCCGTCCGTCCGTCCATCCATCCAACCATCCATCCGTTCATCTGTCCGTCCGTTCATCTATCCATCCTTCCTTCTATTTGAGTCACATAATGTGACCATGTTCTGTGTTTAATTCGAAATGTTTTAAAACGCTTAAAGGCACCGAATATAAGCTGCAAACATGTCTTTTCATCTTGAAATTTATGAAATTAATTACGACTTATTAAATTTCTTTCTTTTGAAAAGTTGAAATTGAATTACTGAAGACATATTTCATTCTATCATTCATTTATATAGTTTTTTTTTAATGTCTATTTTTGAATTTATTTTCTTTTAGGAAACAAATTGATGGAATAAAATTAATTAATAAAATTCTTAACTCAAAATAAGCACCTAGGAAAGAAATGGTAAAAAGAAATGACTTAAATAAATAAATAATAATAATAAATAAATTCCAGGTTCAAATTAAAAATTTAAAATAAAAACATTTGAAAATATTTCAGGAGCTCGAGAGTGACATTGAAGGCTTTTAACAACACACTACAGTCTTGTTATTTCTTGCTTGTTTTGAGATGATGATGATGATGATTATTATTATTATTATTATTATACTATTATTATTATTTTTATTATTGATGTTATTGTTATCGTTATTGTTATTGTTGTTGTTTTTGTTATTATTAATATCATTGACGTGAATCTTAATCATAATAATCGGAGCGTAACGAGCGATAAGAATTAGCGATAGGAACAAGTATCGCATCCGTGACGTCATTCGTGGTTTGATGACGTCATCAATTATTCTTACGATCGTCGTAGTTTGAGTTGGTGCATCAATCATCTGATGAATCTTCATTTGTTTTCTTCCTCAAATAATTATGTGATGATGATGATAACGATGACGATGAAGACGATGATGATTTTGACAATGAAGACGACAACGACGATGGTGATGATAACGATGACAACAATGGTTTATATCCGAGCTATTTTAATCGACTGAGTTAACAAAACGTGGAATGTTTTAACGAATAATGAATCATAATTTTAATGAAAGCAAGAACATATGCGTATCATCAACAACATCAACAACAACAACAACAACAACAACATCAACAACAACATCAACAACAACATCAACGACAACCTTAAACACTAGTTGATGGGCCAAATCGTAGATCAACAAATGAACCGATAATTCATCGAATCAATTTTATCTTCTACCCGCACGGTCTACCCCTTTAACTCAATCGTCATTAATCAATCTTACAATCAAATTGATTGAAGACGGTTCAAGTATTTAAGGACAAAGACATTCTATGAATATAACTGATGGTTAGGATAGCCAAGGAATCTCCCTCTACCCTCCCCTTACAGGTGGTCTACTCCAACGCGGACTTTGGTCGAACCCCTGATTCTCATTGGTTATTATTTTTATCCAGCCTTCACCTAGAATTCAATGAGGCTTTTTAATGCCATTCGACCATGTTGTTCTCACCTGCTTCAATCACTTCAGCCTCATTTCGCATTCACGCGCCCTCAGTGCTATTTATAACTCCCTTCTCTTTGGCGGTTCTTTTCGTTTGCGTCTGCTGTATTTGCTTTGTTGATGTTTTGTTGTCGTCGTCGTCGTTGTTGTTGTTGTTGTCGTCGTCGTCGTCGTCGTCGTCGTCGTCGTCGTCGTCGTCGTCGTTGTTGTTGTTGTTGTTGTTGTTGTTGTTGTTGTTGTTGTTGTTGATGTTGTCGATGCTGTTGATTAAGGCTTGCTATTGCTTTCATTCCCAACCTTTTAATCCGGAATGTAAAATTAATGAATATAATTTAACAAAATATAATTTAAGGAATATAATTTTTAAATATTGGTGATCTTTAAGATAATCATAAAATAATAAAGGAGCAATTATTGAAACTAAGCTAGGCAAATATTATGTGGATGGATGAATGGATGGACGGACGGATGGATGGATGGATGGATAGCAAGTTAATAATAAGAGTGCTGCATTGCATGCTTTTGAAGAGTTAAGTGCCATTTCATCATCTTTTGTCGTGAAATTTGTTAGGAGGGTGTTCATAAAAGGAATTGTTTCTGACTTTAAATTTTGGTAATTAAGTTAATATTCTATAAAAACCACTAAATTCAGACAAATTCAGTTTCAGTTCATATGTTTGCATATCGTATATTTTGTTACATAATCTTATAATTATGTTACATTTTTAATGTGATGTTTATTATTTATTTTTTTTATTCATTCAACTCAACCGCAAAACGGCCGAAAAGTCAATGGTGCCAAGTCTTAACAAGAGTCCACAGGCAACGAAAAAAGCATTTAATTAATTAATTAATGTCACCTTAAATCCTAAAAATAATGTCGAAACCAAACAAAAAAATTCTATCGTTCTTGTTTAACTGAAATGTCAATGTCATCCCGGAATCTTTCAAAGTATGTGCGCTGTTCCATTGAATGCAATCTTCTGCACCTCACACTGGCTCGGTTTTCCTGGTATCTTCTCCAACTCTTTCCTGCAGTTTTCTTCAATTGTTCCCAGTGCCCCTACAATAACTGGTGTTGTTTTGACTTCAACTTTCCACATTCTGCTGACTTCAATTTGCAAATCTTTATATTTAAAAATTTTTTCATTTAGTTTCTTATGACATTTTGATCATCCGGTATGGAAATTTCAATCAGCAGGCAATAATTTTCTTTTCTGTCCAAAAATATGATGTCCGGTTTATTAGCAGGAATTGTTCTGTCTGTGAGTGCACTTTGGTCCCACGTGAGAGTGATGTCGCCAATACTCACCACAGGCTCAGGTTTATGTAAATAATATTTCTCAGTTACTGGAACATCGAAACTCTTACATATTTTCCAATGGATGTACACATCAACTTCATTGTGTCTTTCATTCTGTTGGAGCAAGCATCTGACATCCAGCAATTATGTCAGTCCTATATGTTCCTCTGCTTTATGGCACAATCTGCATACGCTGCTCACATTTTGCTTCGATATGTGTTTTTGTTAATATCTTGTTTTCAAGATCTGATTCTGAGCCGCTATGATTAAACTCTCAGTTTCCCCTTTCAATTCACTGCGATTGATCCATGAAACTGGAAGTTCTTTACTAATTTCTGTATTTTCCATATTCCTCAGGAACTGTCCATGCAGGAGTTTTCTTTTTATTTCTTCCAACTTTTCTGTTTGCATCTTATTTTTTAATTCATCTGTCGTTTTCATTCAATATTCTTATTCATCGTGTATTCATTTTGAATTTTGCTTGCTTCTTTCAAGATTGAGTATTTTTTCTTGAAACTGTCGTTCACTTTTACTATTTGAATTAACCTAATGTTTTCTGTTTAGATATATTCTGATATCCCCCCATTATAGCCTGTTGATATACTGACCAAACCTCTGCCATCATTCTTTCTTTTAACATACAACATCTGCATGTCAGCTCTTGGGTGGTGCATTCCATTGATTGTCAGAATTTTTCTTGTTTTTCTGTCGATCTTCTCAATCTCCGATTTTAGCCATTGGATTATTCCGAAGCCATAAGTGAGGACTGGTACTGCCAGGCTATTAATGGCCATGATTTTGTTCCTTGCGTTGAGTTCCATTGTCAATATCTTCCTTATTCGTCGGTAATATTCTTTTTTTTTACCATTTTTCATGACTTTATTGTTTACACCATTATTTTCTTCCATCCCGAGATATTTGTAAAATTAATCTACTTCGATTGATCTAATTTGGAGAGAATCTGTGAGCTGAATATTTTTTCCTTGCATGATTTTTTCTTGTTTTATCTCAACTGTAGCGCATTTTTCTATTCCAAATTCCATTTGAATATCTTTGCTAACTTTTGGCACCCCGTCATAACAGCCGGGCGACAGAATAGCCCCGACAAAACAGCCCCGTCAAAATAGCCCGGCGTCAAAATAGCTCAAGACAAACCAGCCCCGACAAAACCGCCCCGACAAAACAGCCCCGTCGAAACAGCCCGGCGTCAAAATAGCCCAGGACGGAAAAATCCCGTCAAAATAGCCCGGCGACAAAATAGCTCGAGACAAAACAGCCCCGTCAAAACAGCCCTGTCACCAGGGTCGGACTGGCTTAAAAAACCGGCCCAGGAAATTTTATTTAACTCCTACTTTGATCAACTTAAACATAAGAAACACTAGAGTCTAAAATTTCTATTCACTATTAACTATTATAAAAGCTTTTTCATCGTTTCACTAGTCGATGCTGAAACATCAATGATTTCATTGTTATTGATTCTTGGAAAAGAGTCTTTCTCACAAGACATCAGCATGAATGATCGTAGAATTGACTGGTTCAGAAAATTTCTTAATCTGTTCAAAACGTATTTCAATTTTGAAAACGACCTCTCACAAGCAACTTGTGATGAGGATAATGTCAACACAAATTTGTAAGCCAGATACAAATTTGAATAAGCAAGACTATGCAAATTAAACTTCTGGAGAACAATAATAACAACAATACTCAAAACGGTCAAAGCATTCAAGCCACTAATTTCGAATTAAATTTTGATTCAGTTTCACAACATTTTTTAAAAATACTTTATCATGGAGTTATCGTGGGGCTATAATGACGGGGCTATTTTGTCGCCGGGCTTTTTTGACGGGGCTATTTTGACGGGGCCGTTTTGTCGGGGCTCTTTTGTCTTGAGCTATTTTGACGCCGGGCTATTTTGACGGGGCTGTTTTGTCGGGGCTATTCTGTCGCCGGGCTGTTATGACGGGTCACCCTAAATTTTTCAACAATTCTCAAATTTGTTTCAATGTGTTCCTGATTTGTAGCAAATAACTTTAAATCGTCCATATACAACAAATGGCTTAGCTCCTGTTCGTGAATAATGTAACCTTTTCCCTTTTTCCTCAGAGCATTGGATAATGGTATCAATGTCATGCAGAATAGCAACGGTGTCAAAGAGTCTCCTTGAAATATTCCTCGTTTAATAAGAATGCTTCCTGTTTGTATGCATCCATCTCCACTCGTCGGCATCATTGTGGTTTTCCATTTAAGCATTGAGCATTTAATTACATTTCTAATAACTTCGTTAATTTTGTATGTTTTCAGTATTTGCTTAATCAATGAGTGGGGGATGCTGTCGAATGCTTTTTTTTGTAGTCTATCTAATCTTTTATTATTATTATTATTATTATTATTATTATTATTATTATTATTATTATTATTATTATTATTATTTCATTAAATATCGATTATTTGTTTAAGCTAGCCAATGCTATTCTTAAACTTCAGGCGGAGGTAATTTAAAATAATGATTATTGTTTTTAGGACAACTGGTAGGCGTGGATTGACATTTTTTCGTGAATTTCGATTGGCTGATATTTTAGTAAAATTTGTTAGAATTGGTTGATATTTTAGTAGATTTGTTATAATTGCTAATCAGACCCAACGTTTATAAATAAGGGCTTGATGAGAGTTGTTTTAGGATGATTAGAGACGGTTTCCTGCTGTTTTAGTTTAAGATATTTATCTTGTAAATAAAGATATAGTTCCGATTCTTTGTTTCTGGTAAAGAACTTGGGGTTGGTGGCGGCAACGGTACTACCTCTTACGTGCTTCGAGTGAAGAACTTGACAATCAGTTAAAGATTGACGGAAATATATGTTATCCTGTGACCCGTCGTAATAGCCCGTCGACAAAATAGCCCAGGACGAAAAAATCCCGTCAAAACAGCCCCGTCAATATATTAAAAAATTTTTGTGAGTTGAATACATTAACTGATAACTGATTCCAAATTTAATTCGAAGTTAGTGGTTTGAATGCTTGTATGACCGTTATGAGTTTAATTGGTATCACGGAATTTCATTAAGTGGAAGATTTATCGTTTAAAATATTATTAAGATTCCGGCTACTTCCTGACTTTACATGGACTTTTCAAATTTGTATTTAATATAAATTATCGATTGACAAGCAACACGTGAATCTGCACAAAAAGAATTTACCAGACACTCATTAAGTCACGAAGGTTCCTTTGATCGTTTAATTTCTTTTGATCCTTCCCCGTTGCAATGTGTACAGTGAAGGGTTTGAATTGGAGTTTAATCTATGATATAGATTGACGTACAACATATTCGAGCCATACGAAGTGAATCACCTTATCGGACTCACCTTATCATCACGTCTTGTGAACATGTAACAAATCCACAATGAACCAATTTTACCGCTATTTTGACGGGGCTGTTTTGTCCTGGGCTGTTATGACGGGGTGTCATGTTATCCAGCAGAGCGGCAAATGATTGGAATAACATTCCTGCTTGATTGATTGATTGATGCCTCTGATTTAGTTTACCTTTTAATAATTGCTCCTTTATTATCCGGATTGAACAATTTTTTGGACGGAAAAAATATGAACTTACCGACTAATAATTGATGAATAAAGAATTTGAATAAAGAATTAATTATAATAAACAAATAATTAATTATAATGAACAAAGAATTTTTCGATGTTTTATTCGACGTGTTGCATCAGTTGACGGCAAATGGCTCCTTGCTATTCATTCATTATCACCAATGAACAATTTTCTCTGTAATCATTATCACCACCCCACCCGCTTTGTCGTCGTCATCATCCTCAAAACAAGTCTTCATCTTCATTAAGACATTAATAGAATAAAGATTGGTAATTTAAAAAAAGCTGCTTAGATAACTAAAACCTTTCTTTAATCATTTCAAAAAAATGCACCCAATTGTTAGCTTTAAAACATTTCTGCTCGTTAATTGATAATTATTTAGGAAAACCCAATAAAAATCGAAGAAATAAATTAAAATTTCAAAAAAAAAAGGAAGACAAATTGAACTCCACCTGGAATAAACAATTTCCATCTCCATCCTTGCAAATCCTGTCAGGCATCCCTTGATTGCATGTGTACTTTCATTGGAAAGAACTTTTATTCCACTTTGTATAGCATTTGTATTTTGTTTGTATTTCATTTGCATATCAATCCATTTGTATCACGTTCAATGTACAGATTTTCTTCTACCTATGGAGCATCTGATTAGCCACTAAGTTGGTGATATCAAATATTTAAAATGCAAAACAAATGATAATATAATTCAAAATATTATGTAGGAATTTAAATAATTTAATTTCTTACATATACAAATAAAAGTAATTACGGTAAATATTTTAATAAACATTAAGGAAAATATTCAGGATTTTGCGGCTACAACTTGGAAGCCTTTTGTTCTTGTTGAACTCTTGACCTCAAGACTCAGCGAGGTTCAGGAGGGCTGCAAATATTGTTTGCAAATTGACCAGGGGTCGCCTCATAACAATGGAAGCCACATTTTTATTGCCTCATTTCCTCCTACGTTTTTCCATTTTTACTGAGAATAAAACTTTTTTTCTTATAAAATAAGAGAGAAATAATATAATATAATTTAAATTAAAATAAATAATTGAAAATCAGATCGTACAAAACAATTTCAATAACAGTTTGCATTTTCTTAGCTTCAAGCATTCCAGGTATGATCCACTTAATTCGGATGACAACCTGTTACCAAGGTTACCAGAGATCACCTGCTGATTTTAAATCGTCGTCATTTAAGTTCAAAATTCAACATTTAACTAGTTAAGTAATGCTTAATTAAATATCAATGATTACATTTGCATTTTAGAAACTATGAGATAATGTTCTAAATAACAACCTAAATTGGGAGATATTGTTTATCAAATCTACATATTTAAGAGTTTTCATTTATAAAATAAATTAAGATTAC
>JAJTWR010000260.1:25000-30000 GCA_021613335.1 Whitmania pigra
ATTAGTAAATTGTCTTTAAGCAACACAGATTCATCAGTCAAGCTTTTAACTTCTCGATGTTCGCCAAGGGTGCATTTGGAGAGGCTCCTGGAAAAGCCACTGGGTGTCGGTAGCCGAGTGGTTTGATGGTTTAAGTATTATATGGTTTGATGGTTTAAGTATTATATGGTTTGATGGTTTAAGTATTATATGGTTTGATGGTTTAAGTATTATATGGTTTGATGGTTTAAGTATTATATGGTTTGATGGTTTAAGTATTATATGGTTTGATGGTTTAGGTATTATATGGTTTGATGGTTTAGGTATTATATGGTTTGATGGTTTAAGTATTATATGGTTTGATGGTTTAAGTATTATATGGTTTGATGGTTTAGGTATTATATGGTTTGATGGTTTAAGTATTATATGGTTTGATGGTTTAAGTATTATATGGTTTGATGGTTTAAGTATTATATGGTTTGATGGTTTAGGTATTATATGGTTTGATGGTTTAGGTATTATATGGTTTGATGGTTTAAGTATTATATGGTTTGATGGTTTAAGTATTATATGGTTTGATGGTTTAAGTATTATATGGTTTGATGGTTTAGGTATTATATGGTTTGATGGTTTAAGTATTATATGGTTTGATGGTTTAAGTATTATATGGTTTGATGGTTTAAGTATTATATGGTTTGATGGTTTAAGTATTATATGGTTTGATGGTGCTGCTCCGTTAGGAGTTCAATTCCTAGCAGCTGGCAGGAATTTCTTTTTTAACGAATGCTGAGCAGTTTTTCTCGTAGTGAAGTTGTAATATTATTTCAACGTTATTGTGAAATATGTATCCAGATGCAGGTGATCTTTTCAGGTGTATGGAGTATAAATACGATATATGGACGATATATGCAAATGCATATTATGCTTATATTTTTATAATATAAAATGCATACTTATACTGGAGATCCTCGCTGAGTAGAATTAGTATGCACAGTTCCAAGCTGTTCGATAAACATAAAAGAGACATAAATGAGCCAATGTCACCCATTGTCTCTGAGGATCGCTATCGATGAAATACGAAGAGGAGTGTTTAGAAAAACATTGTAATCAATGTAATCAATCAACATCAATGTAATTACAATTTGAGTGGTATAAGCGCTGTAGTAAGTATTGTGTTGTCATTGTTATCATCTTCATTACCATCGCATCCTGTGAATCGAGTTTATTTTGTCTGAAATGGAATGAAAGATTCTCCTTAAAACCACTTAGTTGTGCTCCACTTTTATTTATTTATTTATTTGTTCTTTTTTAATTCGTTTATTCATTTTCAGAACTCTGAACAAAGAACCATGAATTACACACACAACAAAATCACAAATTCAGGGTGTATTCCAAGGAAATATAATTCCCGTCTAGGGAATAATCTGTTGCAAAGTGACAAAGTTACGGTCACAAAAAAGAGTCTTTACATAATTGATAAACTGAGAGTGAGAATGCATTTATTCATTTTAAATTGCGCATTTGAAATTAATAATGCTTAATTATGAATACAACGCTCGTACAATTTCCCTCCTGAAATTTATTCAACAGGAGTTTCGCGTGTCAAGGCAGTTGCCATGGCAACTGGATGTCATGTGATGCTGAGAATCTGTTCTTAATTGCCGCCGAGGTACAATAAAACACGATAATTCAATATTAAAACTTAGTTCTTTCAAAATTGATATTTTCGAAATTATACCGCATTAACTGTAAAAGTAATATTTTATTATTACCAACATTAATCTTAAGGCTGAAACTTTAATTGTAATTGAAACCTTAAATGTAAAAATGATTTTAAAATGCTTCACTTAAGGAAATGACTGCTCTATAATTTAATATCAGCTATGTGTGACTATTTCAATATAATTAAAACCCTTTGGCTTAACCAATAATATAATTATAATCATTATCTTAACAAAGTCCTTAAACCATGAGATCTTAATTAGTTTTATTGTGTTTTGTTGTTGTTGTATTATCTCATTGGGAGGTCCAACAAAAACTCAGAAAATTGGCTGCTGGATGCACACGAGATGGCGCTTAAAAGGGAACGAAAATTATTATTATGGCCATTGTTGGCATACGACAAAGGATTGAATTAATTTAAAAATACTTTCTCCACATTGTTGGAATTTATGCTTAAGTTCTTGTCGCATTTGCGGCTATAATTTCAATTGTGAAAGAAAGGCTTAAATATTTTGCTACTTTTCAATGAGCCCTTTTTAGCACAATGTAATTTACAATAAAATTAAAAAAACAATTCAAAAAATCGTTGTTGTTTTTACCGCTGAAATTTATTCATGAAAGTCCTTTAAATCAACTCAAGCAGGAATATCTAAACTATGATTTATTTTATAAATTATATAAATTCGAAAAGCAATTTTTCTCTGATATCTCTCGAGAGGTGAATAAATATTTTAAAAAAATATTTGATTTCAAGACAAATGGCAAAAGTTGAAATCCTTGGTCAAGAAAAAAAAAACAACTCTTAAGTTTTAAATTCTGAAGCTTTTAAGGAAGACATCGTAAATGAGCCGAGGAGATGCGAAGATTTGACAAGAGGTTTGTTTAAAGTGACGATGAAACACTCCACCAGGAAGCATTTCCATCTCCATGACAACAGCGAGAAGTGCCCATCAACAACGAGTGCGATGTTGATGTCGAGTGACTTCGACGCGGTTGGAATCGTTTGTTCCGACGTTTGCTGCTTTTTCAGATTGTATCAGGAAATATGTTTCATTTATTTGAAAATTAAACGAAAATTAAAGAAACGAATTTAATAAAAAGAAACTTGAATGACTTCTTGTTTTTTTTTTAGGAAAAATGTCAAAAATTTGCAGCTTATTTGTTCATAAAGTTGTTTGCCTCCAAGAGGAACTGCTCACTGAGAACATTTTCTGATGCAAACAATGAATTATTTCTTCTCCTTATTTTTTGAAAATTATTTGAAAAAAAACATAAAATTTTTAAAAAGAAAAATTTTCAAATATAAAATATTATACAAATGTAAAAATATTTTGTTGTATTTTATAATATATAAATAATAATTGACATTTATAATGTCATTTTACAAATGATATTTATTATTAGCTAATACTATTAATTCTTAATATTGTAAATAATAATAATTTTGTTATGCTAACGTTTTAAATAAAAAGATGATGAGATGGTTTGAAAGAATAAAGACTTTATAAATTATAAAAAGTAGATAAAATTCAAAAGACACAAATATATTTCATTTAAAATGTGTTTCTGTTATTTTTTTGTCAAAATTCTCAATTTTTGCCCTTAATTAAGCAGACCTGTGAGCAAAGATCCAATAATAGTTTTTGTAAACCCATTTACAACTCAATTTCAAAAGAATTTCTTTCTAGACAAACATTTCCTTCGACATTAACTGAGGTCATCGTCGTCCTCGCCATCATCATCATCATCATCGTCGTCGTCATCGTCATCATCACTTTTTTCATTATCGTCACGTCCCCATAATTTTAAAATGTATTCCGATGGTTAAGAAGTGAGAGGTTCCTTTCTTGGATGGGTTGAAAATGGGGTGATGCATGAAATGGGGAGATGTATTTGGTGATCCACTTTGAGCAATGAGTTAAAATGCTTTGTGAATTAAATGTAATGCGTCATTCAGTGAATTGATAGTAAACAATATTTAGTTGTCGGTCGGCTCATTAACTCTCCACAGAAAACCATACACACGCAGACGATGAAATCTTCAAATTCAGGTGGCATTCCATGTTCATATAGTTCATTCATTGTTCCACTCATTCATTTCATTCATTCATCGTTCCATTCATTCATTCATTCATCGTTCCATTCATTCATTCATTGTTACAGTTTTTCTGTCCATCCATTGAAACACCTGTCAATATTTCATGCTTCTTCGAAATCAATAAAAGTTTTTCCACGAAATCGTGTTCCTTAAAATGATGCATTGAAGCTTCCTTATCGTGGAATACTTGGAAACTTGTTGAAGAGAAAATATAATCCTAGTTGCAAATATTGAATATGAATTTTGAAAAGTACAGCCTAATTGTTTTTTTTTATAAAATTTAAAACGGCTCTTCAAATAATAATTGTTATTATTAAAAACATTAATAACAATAATTTGATTTTTATCCAAAATTATTATATTAATAATTATTACAACAACAACATTAAGTCAACATTACTAATACATTTTCCACTTATTTATACTTGTCTTTCTTAATGTAATATTGTATGAGCATCTTGTTGTATGGGAGTCTTATCATACTCGTTTAAGCTAATTATTTAATTTACAAAATTAAAATTTACAAAAAGGTATCATCCGTATAATATTTTCACTGCCAATTTCATCTCACACAAATTCTACTTTTAACAATAACAATTTTTTTTAATTTTTAACAAATACACAGTCTTCAAACTGCCCTATATTATGCAATGTGTACAGTGAAGGGTTTGAATTGGAGTTTAATCTATGATATAGATTGACGTACAACATATTCGAGCCATACGAAGTGAATCACCTTATCGGACTCACCTTATCATCACGTCATGTGAACATGTAACAAATCCACAATGAACCAATTTTACCGCCATTTTGACGGGGTGTCATGTTATCCAGCAGAGCAGCAAATGATTGGAATAACATTCCTGCTTGATTGATTGATTGATGCTTCTGATTTAGTTTACCTTTTAATAATTGCTCCTTTATTATCCGGATTGAACAATTTTTTGGACGGAAAAAATATGAACTTACCGACGAATAATTGATGAATAAAGAATTTGAATAAAGAATTAATTACTAATCGTGACACATGAACACCTTCAGATGTGTTCTCAGACGAGCAAGGAGAACTTGCTTCAAATGTCCTCGAAAACTTGGATGAGTTTCGTCATCCTCACTTCACTCCTCTCATCACAACTTCTGCCAGGTCAGTTTAGTAGGTCACCATTTTTTTAATTGTCAGTTTTAAACAATTAAATTTTCA
>JAJTWR010000260.1:35000-95000 GCA_021613335.1 Whitmania pigra
TTTAATATATTTTATTATACCATTGCGCTAACTTTTAGAAAATAATAAGATTGTTTAACTTTTTCTAAAAATCCATTCGTACTCACATGAACTTAAAAATTGCTATTATTTTGGAATCTCCATTCATCTATTTCGTAGTCATAAAACAGGATGAAAAGTTATTCTGAGTACTTGACACTTTTCTAATGAGACTCATTCACAACTCAAGAAAAGCTTTCATAAAAAATTCATGACTTGCAAAAAACTTTATTTTATTTCACATTTTAATTCCGTCGGAAAATATATATCATTGACGTCTTATTTAATATTCCTGGTATTCAACGAGTTCTTTTGTGAATTTGGAAATTTAAAATATTTAAGTGGATCAATTTATAAATATTTCGTAATTATTAACAACTATTTAAATTTACCCGGCGTTTTTTTCAACATAATTAAATTAATTATTTTGATTTGGGCTTAAAAAGTGCATCATCGAAGAGTTTTTAGGACAAACATTTATTCTCGGTTTGCCAACTCCTGCTATTATCATAATAAGATGAAATCTGTTTCGATTTTCAACTTAAGAACAGTCCCAATGGTTTCTCAGGACTAATCATAAATTAAATTAATTAAGCGCTTAATCATCGTTATTATCTGAAGTCATATTCGTGATAATGAGCATGAAAATAATGGCGGATCAAGATGGCACAGAATTTTGTGAGGCAAAAAATTCGCTTGAAAATTAAAATATTTTTTTTTAGTAATGCGTGAGTTTCACAAGAATTTTAGATGAATTTGGACTCAATGCAATAGGATTCTTGTTACCTCAAGCTTTTTAATTTATTTTATTTTAACTGAAAATCTTTTTGATATCAATTTACTTCACTTCAATTCGACAAGCACAAAATATAATAACAAAATGCATTTCTGATAACGAGATATTTTTAAAACTTAGGTACACCAAGGATACTAAATTGTCTAAACAATATTCGTTCAGAATATTCTGAAATTTAATACGAAGTATTAATCATAACCAAGTTATAACAATGTCTAATTATTTATTACAAAACCATTTTGTTATTTTGTTAGTTTTAAAAGTATTTAAAAAGTTATTTAATTTCATCTCAGTATGTTTTCTGAAGTTGTAATATTTTTTTAAGAGGTGCAATGTGTCTTCATTTCGGTGCGAAGGGCTTTCAGCGTGATTACGTTGTCTTTAGATGTTAGATTTCATGATCAAACGTGATTTGGAGAAATAATTTTGGATTTCATTATTTGATGATGAACAGCCGAAATTTATGTATGGATATGTTATATAATATTTGTTATGTCTTAGAAACATTCATAGTTATGATAGTTGTGAATAATACCACCAAGGCTGCAAAATTTGGTTGACCTTTTATTTTTCTCTGAACTTTTCTCTTCTTTAGCAAGTGTGGTAAAGTCATCATCATCATCATCATTCTCACCGTCATCACCGCCTTCATCATCGTCATCGTCGTCATCGTCATCATTTTAATCAAACTCATAAAATTTAATCTTTTTCTGACGGCAGTGTCCACCTTTCCTAGCCTGTTGACGATGCTGACGAGAGGCTCAATAATGTTCCTTCATCCCGGAACATCTGTTGAACTGGAATGTGAATTCCATTCCGAGTTCTTCGTCATGTTCAACATGCCAGTGGTGTGGAAAAAAACGCAAATCAACGAAACTTTGGAGCTCAACGTCCTCGGGAATCTTCTTCCACCCTTCCTTAACTCCAACAGATTCCTGGTCACTTTCACCAACAAGACCAAACGATACAGTGTTCGACTCTCGATTTCAGGTCAGTTTTTTTTCATTCGTAAGCTTTTTGCACTGTGGATTCAATACATTCGACGTATTTTGTATTTTGACGAGTTTTTTGAGTGTTATCTTCTTTTACGGTTGTTTCAATGGACTTATTGGGAGGTGAGATTTAAAAGCATTAAATTGAAAACAATAAATTCAATCTATTCAAATATTTAGTTAATGTGTCATAAATTATTTATTAGCGTTATTTCGTTTAATTAAGAATCCAATTACTTCGTTAACCATTCCTTACAAGAACTAAAATGCATGGCCACTTGTTGGCTTCTGTTGAACTTCGTGAGTAGAACTGAAAATAGAAGAACTTCTCCATCTTCCTTTCATGTTTGCCTCCCTCATTTTCTCGTTTCCTTATCCGAGAAAGTTTAATTTCCTCGAGTCAAGAACCATTCTCTCAGTCGACCATGGGCCATCAACTATTTTTTTTAATCTCACGTGGCGTTTGAACGTTTAAGAAATAGTTTATTTGTCAAATAGACAAATGAAAAACAGTTATCCGGAAAATTACTCCAATAAAAGGTTATTTCGCAGAAATTCTTCCGTCTGACAGCGGTAACTACAGCTGCGTCGTGAGAGGCACAAGGGCCAACGTACTCGGGGGAGTGACCCACCAGATCATCGTCAACGGTCAGCATTTGTAGTAGGCAGACTTAACTAATTTCCAATAACTAATAATAACTAATTAATTATTTTTGTTCATTTGTGAATATTGTAAGGCGAACAGATAGCTTAGACATGACGTTATCTTCGTTTGTAAAATATTTATTAATTAATAATTTACTTATTAAATATTTGTTATTTAACAATTGATATTTTATTAATTAATTTATTAAAGGTTTACCATTTAAAAAGATTTAACTGCAATCGCCAAAAACATGTTTGGTTTTAATAGGAAGTTAATATACGATATTATATTACATGTTGCTAATGAAGAAGGTTTGAAAGGAAGTAGAGGATTTTAAAATGAATTTTAATTAATCATAAAAATTTAAAACAATTTTAATTTATTTTAATTATTGTAAAAATTTTAATTATTTTATATTCATTTTAATAGAAGTGCAATTCAAAGCTAATTAATGAAAAAAGCTATAAATATTTTTATTTACTGATGATTATGCAATTACCTTCTGAGCTAAATAATGCATAATTATTATTAAGGAAAGCTCATTATAAAATAAATGACCTTGGTATTGATTTCCACTTCATAATGTCTGAGAAATATTTCGATTAATGGCGATTAATCACTCACTCACTCACTCACTCACTCACTCACTCACTCACTCACTCACTCACTCACTCACTCACTCACTCACTCACTCACTCACTCACTCACTCACTCACTCACTCACTCACTCACTCACTCACTCACTCACTCACTCACTCACTCCACTCACTCACTCACTCACTTCACTCACTCACTCACTCACTCACATCACTCAATCACATCACTGGTCCAAATGGAAAACCTTTCTAATAGGTCACCTCAGAAAACGTTGAAAAATTTTTTAGACGTGAAGTTGGTGTTGATGCGTGTTCCTGCAGATTTGAAGAAACAGAGTTTATTAAAAATACATTTTTATTAACTTTTTGTATTTGCTTCATGGTCAGCATAAAAATTAATTATGTATTAACATAGAAATAGGATACAAATTAATTATTCATTTTAAATAGAAGGATATTGTATGAGGGACATTTAATCGAAAACTTCTTCATTTACACTTTTTGAGCAATACATTATCATCGTCTTTATTATCTCTGTTCCATCCGTCTGTCTATCTATCCATCCATTCATTCGTCCATCTATTCGTCCGTCTGTCCATCCGTCCATCCATCCACCCATCCTTCAGTCCATCCATAGCGAACTACTTGGAGGCGACTGAACGGCTGATACATTTCATCTAGGTGGCAACAATGTTAATTATTGCTCCAGACAGCGCATAAATATTTATTAGCATGGAAATTACGATGTAAAAAATGTTTTGAGTGCATTGGCTCGAGAACCAAATCGAGATAAGTCATGTCGAACATGAGACGCTAAAAATAGATGACTTGTAATTTGAGTATGGTCAAAGGTTAAGTTACAGTTGGTAAATAATTTATAGAAAATTAATGGAACCAATTCTGCATGAGACTTTGAAATTGTTTTGTTGCATTTATAAAATGACAATCAACCAATGACAGACTGCCAAGTGTGTCTGGAATGTTCATAAAAAAACAAAGAGTTTCCTTTCGAAAAACTTTGCAGATTTTTCCAGAGAAAGGATTTCACTTCAGGAAAATGTTATCAACGTTTAAAAATTATTTCAATTCTCTTTTCGCAAAACTATTTATTTATATTTTCAATTTATTACTCTTAAAGTTATTTAGATATATCTATATATATTTTATATTAGATATGTAATTAAATATATTTCAATTATTTAAATAAAATGTGTAATTTTTAGCATTTTACAAGTTAAAACTTAATGAAATTGAAATTTACAAACAAAATATGGATTCAAGTTGATATTGCAAAAACATGATTGAAATATAATGTCATTATTTAATTATATAATACGCAATTTCATATCGCAAAACTACCTGTAGCAAAATTAATATTAATAATATTAAATGTTTTTACTTTTATTTTTACGCTTAAAAAACACCGATTAGAATAATTTCATAAATCATTTCAGTTCCGGTAAAATCGATCCGCCTGAGTGGACCAGATGTGTCCTTATCGAGCAGTCTCCTCACGACCACGCACAACATGGACAACGCCAGGTTTGACAAACACACTTTCAAGTTTACACTGGCCGTCAAAGAGAACCATGAAACCCCATTAGACTGCATCGTCATCTGCGGCCACCCCGTACCTGTGGTCAGCATCTTCCTCAACGACCAGAACATCACTCCCTCCTTCGGGCACAACGTTTTCACGCACCTATCGGGACCGCCCGGCTTTCGGCTGATCAAGCACGAAATTCGTCTCACCTCGAGAAGCCTGAGGTTCAATTCGTCTGACGATGACTCTGTCCTCAAGTGCAGCACTTCATTCAACCACAATAACTCCAGGACAGCATGGTATGCCGTAAAAGTCAACGTCCTTTGTGAGTTTTGAACCCTTCACCTTCTCATTGGAATGTTTTAAAGTTATTTTTTCCCGTGTTTTTTCTTTTTTTTTCTTTTTTTAAAAAATTTGAATAATTGGGTCTGATTGGACTGCAGGATTTCTTGTAATTCAATCGTGACAAAGTTTTCAAGCCGTTGAAACCAACAAATATGCTTTAAATAATCCATAATTTATTTTATTTAATCTAATAAATTCTGCATAACATTTCAACATTAAACATTAAAGATAAAATATAAACATAATTAAATTATGAACAAATAAAGTTTATCAAAATATTTCATTTCGCCATAAACACACGAAATCTGAAAACCAACTTTTAAGGAACATTATATTGACATAATGTGATTGCGTCACAGGTGGTTTGCTAAAGAGTTTATCACTGGAAAAGCGTGATTAGTTTCCACAACTTGAAGATGAGTTGGATCTAAGTGAAGAGCTTAAGAGAGGGAAAGTTGATGGAATGGAAGATGAGAGTTTCCATGAAAAAGATCATCATCATCATCGTCGTCGTCGTCATCATCGTCATCGTAGTCGTCGTCATAGTTTTTCGTCATCATCATCAATTTCATCTTTCAGACCGTCCCTACGTCAAGTGTCCACCTGTATTAGCGCACCTGGGAGAAACTAATGTAAAGGTAACATGCCTCGTTTCGTCACGTCCCAACCTGGTCACACTTCGTTGGAGTTTCGACGACAAAAGCAGGACTCTGGTGGACGATGCCATCAGTTGGGGGGAGTACACCACCCTTGTCAAGGTTCAACGACTTTTCAGTTTCTGTTTTTTTAAATAATATTCGGGTTGGAATGTATTTTAGGGAATAAGTTTTTTTTCCCGCATGTTTCATTTGTTGATAATTAAACAAAGATCAATCTGATGTTGTAATAATATCTGCTTTATTTAATTAATTAATTTATTTATTATTATTAAGTAATTATGTTAATTTATCAGGTGGTCAACGAAAATACTTTACAAGCGACCCTCATCGTCCACAAAACAAGCCTCGTGTCATTCAGGTCATACACGTTGACCGCTGAGAATGTTGTTGGAGTTGGATGGAGTTCAACAACACTCGCCAGAAGTAACTACAATAACAACAACAATAACAATAACATCAACAACAACAACAACAACAACAATAACATCATCGAATCAAATCAAAATAAAACAATCTTTATTGTGTCGTAAGTCCTCAAGGCCACCGAAAATCATCATCATCATCATCGTCAGCAATAACAACAAGAAAAAAATAGCATTTGCTTTCATTTTATTAATTGGTTATTTCATTTTATTATCATTTTAACTAAATTACTTGAAAGTTTTTGACATTTCACAATATGGTAATAACTACGATATTCTGTGTTATTATTATAATTTCTTTCCTGCCATTGTTCCTTCAAAGAAAAATCATGATTTTTGCTCATTTAGGTCATGCATAACTTTTTTTAGAAGAACCGTTATATTTTTTTTTTGGAAAGTTGATAAACAACTCTAAAATAAATATTTACAAATTAATATAAATAATAATATTTTTTTACATTAAAATTAATGATAAACATCGTTATCTTTAAATTGTGTGATGTTGATTGTAAAATGTCTTATAAAGTAAACTTTCTAGAATAATTTTTCATGTACCAGCTATTTTGTTAAATAGTCCTGTTTTGGTGATGGCATGTGTGAAAGTATGTATTAATTAGTTATATGTCTTGCAGCAGACTTGCAATGCTCATGTGATGTGAACGGCCCAATGTTCCATTTGTGGAAAATAGTAATTGTAATTGTAATTGTAACTTCATTTATATAGCGCCATATGCATAGCGTCAGAGGCGCTTCTTGTAACCATTTATATAGCGCTCATTCCCAAGGGCGCTGGCGGCAGTGCAGGCTGGGTTTCGAACACGACACATTACGACTGTTGCCATTACCGCCGTATGCAGGCACGTAACCCATTCGGCTAACCTGCACGCCCCAGTCATAATAAATAATATATTTGTAAAACAATTTAAAATTGCATATTTTTGTTCTAATCTATATTATTATATATGGTATACACACATTTTAAATAATTGGAGTTTCACGTATCTGCAGCATTTTTATATAGGTTTGGCAAGAAAAGGGTTAATATTATTATTATTATTATTGTTATGATAATTATTTATTAATATAAGCTATTTTATAAGCAACACTTGCAAGAATTTAATAATTCAAATGAATGACAATATTCCTCATTGAGTTCATTAATTATAAAACATAATATAATTAATTACAAAAAATTCATTAATATAATTAATTGACTTTTTCTCCAGAAAGCTTCCCAGAACTTGCATTCCCTCAAATGGTGCTAACGGAAAATCAAACCTCTTCCGTTCTTAGGCAGAAATCCCACGCCATCAGACACCTCTTCACCTGCATTATTGTTACACCTGGATCGTCGTTCATCACCTGGTTTACCTGGACCTTCACTTTGTCGTATTTTCACACCTTCTGATTACATTCTTACAGTTTCAAGGCCTCCAATAACTTCATGTCACATTCTTCATGCAGTTGATATTAGTCGTAATCGTTGCATAATTTTTATTTACAATTATTATTGATGCCATAATTCAAGAGCTGTATAAAAGTAAATTTCATGGATTTGACTTTTTTCAAAATGCAACTGGTTGTTATCAAAATAAGTGAGATGATGGAAAGCGATTAAAAGTCAATCAATACGAGTAATAATAATGATAATAATGTATCAATATTAATACGTACAAAAATTAAAATTGCTTTCATTATTAACGTTTAAAGTCGAATAGTTTCCAATAATTATTATTGAATCAAAAATCGTTGAAATTCGTGGGTAGTGAGGCGTTTGAGTGTCTGATTCCGAAACTGAACGAAGGACTTTTCCGTTGAGTGCTCAAAGGAACCTGATGATGTTTAGAATTATAATTTGTTGATATTAAACTTATTATTATTATTATTATTATTATTATTATTATTATTATTATTATTATTATTATTTATTATTATTATTAGTATTATGATTATTATTATTATTATTATTATTAGTATTATTATTATTATTATTAGTATTATTATTATTATTATTATTATTATTATTATTATTATTATTAATTATTATTATTATTCTTATTATTATTATTATTAATTATTATTATTATTATTATTATTTATTATTATTATTATTATTATATTATTATTATTATTATTATTATTATTATTATTATTATTATTATTATTATTATTATTATTATTATTCTTATTATTATTATTATTATTATTATTATTATTATTCTTCTTCTTATTCTTCTTATTATTCTTATTATTATTATTATTATTATTATTATTATTACTATAACTATTATTATTATCCCTCAACCCACATAGCCAATAAAGTGAGACGCTGGACCAGGTTTAGTTGTATTGTTGTTGGGCATGAAATGTCTCCCTGTGATGCTGAAGCAGGCAGACCTTCGCATGTAGTTGTTCGTGTTGGGAAGTTGATATGCTGCTGGTCCTGGTGTCTTCAATTTGTTATGACTAATTACATTATAAAATTTTATTATTTAATTCTATTATTTCATTATGTTAATTACTTCTATTATTTATTTATATTAATTAATTCTATTATTTAATTATGTTTTTTTATTGTTCTTTTGCAATTATAACTACAAATAGCAATTATTGTCGCTATTGTAATTACCGTTATTACTAAATTGTCGTAATGACAATAATTAGTATTATTATAATAATTAATAACAAAGTTAAAATAAATTATAATTTTATAAATAATTTTTTAATGCATAATAAAATTGAATTGAAATAAGTATTGACATCGCATTGGTTCATTTAGCGGAAAAAATGCATGACTTTTCATCATTATTCTCAATTAAGTTGCTTCATCTATCTCTCAATGTGTCCGAATAAACTTTTTATTTTAATTATAGGTTTAATGTTCAAAACTGTCGCAATAAGTTGTTTAATAATATTTGAATATAAACGAATAAATAACTTAATTTAGCAATAGTATTTTGTGAATAATGTATAAAGGCAAACTATTATATTAAAATTTAAATTTAATAAATAATATTTTAAAAATATATATTTGATGCAAATTAATTATTATTATTATTATTAAACTGGCTCAAATGCAAATCTTGCAAGTATCCTTTAAACAATTTTGTCATAGAAATTTGTATGTCTTTCAAGAAATTTTTAGATTTCTGAAAAATTCAAAAATATAACTACTACATCATGGAAATAAATAAAAATTAGAAATTTACAAAAAAATCATTAAAATAAATAAGCATTTAAAATAATCACATAACTAATTAATTCCACCTTCACTCGATCCTCCGAAAACCCTCCAAGACAACTTCTGGATCGAATTGAAAAACCATGTGTTGACCTTTTGTCTGACCTCACTGAACTTCCGACCATGGGGTCAAGTTTGTAGACATTAGGAGCTGACAATGGTAGACAATAATTAATGGTTAAAAAACCATTCTAATTATATGTTAGATGTTACATCTTCACAGTATTGTGTGATTACTAAATGGTCCAAGCTTAGAACCATCATTAAATATTCTTACATTCAAAAGTTTGTTGATATTCTGAATGTTGATGGATGGATAATAACGTTGTAATGAAAGAACAAAATAAAAACATATTTTTAATAATTTTGTCATCAAAGAGTACTTGTATTGTATTGTACATAAAAATTGAATTGAATAATTTAATTCAAAATTGAATACAATGTATTGTATATTGTCATAAAGTAAAGGTTATATTTCAATTTGTCTTTCATTGTCTGAAGGTCTCAATAAACTGGAAATCATGGCAACTTTGAAAATGCCTTAAAAATCATCAAATTATGCATGGAATTAAATAAAAGTCTCAAACAACAAACAACAAAGTGCAAAAGCATCGATCATCCTCTCAACAAAACCCAAAAAATAATTCTTCCAAACCGGATCTGCTTGTGAATAAGTAATCTTCCTCTATTCATCACCTGGGGTTTTACTTTTACTCTCGGGGATGTGTGAAGCCCTTGGAATGCTGAAGGAAGGGGTGGACGGATGTTGACTAAGAAGGGCACAACTGCCAGGGAGGTAATCGGCAGGACCAGGGTTTTTGGGAGCTTTGAAGGGGTCCTTGCGACTGATGATTACAGGAGCACGTTTGGCTTCTCGACCTTAAAAAAATGATTTAACTGGTTTTACTGGCGATAACAAAGACACCGTTTCATAAATTGAGAATAATTCCAAAAATTAAATTAAACATTTTAATCAACTTTTATTTGCGATAAATGAAATTTTTCATTTCATAGTTTCACCTGTGTTGTAGGTTTTATTCTCCGGAAAATAAGCAGCTGGACCCGGAGTGAGTTGAGCTGTGGTCAACTTTTCTTTGTGTTTCACTCCAAATTGGAAAGATGGAGAATTTCGGATGGTGCTGTCGATGACAAACTGCCCAATGAAACCTTCTTTAGTCATCTAATTAAGTTTTCGAAATCGAATAAGTTTTCAGAAAATTCCGTCCACAAAGTCAACGAAGCCTGGTTGATCGATCGGTTTTGTTTCGGCACTCTGAATTATTCATCCCGGAGCATTCCAGCTTTCCAAATTAATTCCATCAAGAATACACCCTCTCCAATCAAGTCCTATCTCCTCCTTTCATGCGATCATCGACGTATTTTCGAGATCAAATTCTTTGAGTTCACCGCTTTTAAATTATTTTTATCATATTATATCACAATTTAAATGTGTGGTTTTGTCGAGAATGTAAAGAATTAGAAACAGTCGCGGTTCGCAAAACGGTTTTGAACTGAACATTTTAATCAAAAATTTAAACTAAAATCCAAAGCCATCTTTTAATTCCTCACATTTCTATGGAAGCATTCTTATAAGATGAACTACAACAAAATTAAACTTATAAAAATGAAAATGAAATTTTGAATCTGATCAAGAGAGTTTAATACTCCCACATGACAGCCTTTTGAAGGTCCCTGGTTTTAGCGGTGATAATTCCGTTTTGCTCTCCAATCAAGTAACATCCGTTTGGTGCCTTGATAGCCATCTTTGAATGTTTCCTCAGTTCGAAGATGAAAGGTTGGGGTTGACTGCTGCTTGCATTAACGCATCCTTCGGCATCCACGGCCCAATACTGCCCGTTATGACCTGGTGAATGTTACGTTTCTAACTGAAGGAATTCTTTTAAATTATTAAATTAATTAAATCATTAAATTTAAAATAAGTAAAACTGAAGTTATCGCCCAATAATGTTTCGCATTGTCCCCAGGGGTTTGAATATTAATATGTTGAGGCCATTCTCTAAGACAAGTTTACTTAAACTGCTTATCTCGTTGGGTTCCTGATTGTGATGATAGTTTGATGTGTAATGTTCAAACCCATCTCAGTTTTAAGTCATCAAATGCACTTAGAAATTTAGTTTGGAGTGAAGCATTAGAAATAAAAGCGCTACTAAAAGTTTGTCAAGAAGTCCTAAAGCCCAGTCAATTTTCCTTTAAGTATAAAGGTCGCAAATGCTATTATTAGATACAATTATTCAGTTAATGAGAGTAATATAAAGAAAACCTCACTAAATTCTTGAAAAACAATTGTAAATTGAGAATGAAATTCTAAAATTTTTTTTTAACCCTTGAGGTAGTATTCCCCACTCTTCCTATTGGGATGATGTTCCACGAAAATGACGTCGTAGCTGGTCTTGTTGCATTCGTAGCGTGGGTTGTTGGCGGTTCTGAATCCAACGAATCCGAATTCAGATTTCAGGACGAGAATTGGTCGGTTGATGATTTTGACGAAGAAATGTTCTTTCTCTGAAACTGAGTCGTTCTGGGCGTAAAGACTTCCGTTCATCTTGGCTGAGAGGTACTTGCCGTTGCTGGCCTTCAAGGTTACACCCCCGTTGTCCAGCCAATCAGCGGTGAACAGCTCATTGGGGTTTCTGGAAATGTTGAATAATGAATTTAACTTTATTTACTTTGGTCATTAATGTGAAGATTATTTTAATTTATTCATGCAGATTAAACGTAATGTTTCTAATAGGATATGGACAGTTGATCCATACTTTAGTACCTAATATTGTTTAATTTTGTCTTTATATGATTACAAATTAAATGCCTTTACATTTGCAATTACATTGTACATTAAGTACATTTATATTTGCATCATTGCAACAACTTACTTTCCGTTTCCAATGCACTGAATACCATTGGATGAAGGATCATAACACCAATAATTATTCTCGCATGTTCTGATCCTCCATTGCTGGGTTCTGCCATCAAATTCTATTTGGAAGGTTTCTTTGTCTCCGAGTTCGTCATCTTGATTGGCTGACATGTCTATGCCTGGGAGAAATTATTATTTATAATTTTTATACAATTATTATTTATAATTTTTATACAATTATTATTTATAATTTTTTTATAATTATTATTTAAAAAGTTTGTAAATTTATTATTTATAATTTGGTTATAATTGTTGCACATTTGGATGCAATTTAACTGTGCATCACATGATGTCCAAAAGTTAATATGTCTTGTTCAACAATTTGTTTAAACGATCTCTTTAAAAAATACCTTTTTACTCAATTTTGTACTTCTAAACCAATTGCTACATGTTGGTCATTATCACCATCACCATAATCATCAAATGCGCTTTTATCAAGGAAGATATTATTTGGAATTTATAAATAATATTAATATTATTTGTAATAAATGGTAATTAATATTAAGTAACCCTCACCCTGTTTCAAGGAAACCATTTTTCCGTTGTGGGCGACAAAGTATGCCTGTGCCTGACTGTCTTCGATGTTGAACAACTCATCTTTACCGATGCTTTTATTGCGAGTCTGCATGACTGCATCTTTTCCAACCGCTGTCAAATATTTCCCGTTAGCATCTTTCAGGGCCATGCCCGAGTACTGTCCAGACTTAAGTTCGATGGTGAATAGGGTGTCAGGGCTCGGTTGGGACGCCAGAGACCCGTTGAAATGAAGGTAACGATCGTCGCAGGTCTTCACCCCGTACCTGCCTTCGATGAACTCGATGGTTATGAGGGCATCCGCTCCCCAGGGGGTGATTTCATCGACTTGGAGGTGACCCGTTTTATCGTTCAGTCGAGCGTATTTCTGTCTATTCAGGTTCTTTAAATTCATCTGCCATCAAAATCACTGATTATTAAATCGCTGCAGAAGCAGATTCAGTAACTGGTTACGTGTCATCAGATGAAAAGTTATTATGTAATATTTATTAATTAATTATTAGATGATTAAATCCATTGTTGTGCTTCTTATTAAGCAGTTCTCAGCTCAGGATGTGCACTTTGATCGAAGACAATTTCTACGTTAAAACTTTCATATGACAAATCCCAGACGGCTTCAATGTTGACATTACTTTTTAAAATTATTATTATTATTAATGTCAGAATAATTATGTGCAATTATCATTATCATAATTGTTTTGATGTTATAATCGTTGCTAAAAGCAATAATTTTGTCATTTTGATAATTCCACAAATAATAAGAAAATAAAAATAAAACAAAAATTGGATTTAAAAAATCATAGAATTCAGTAATAAGTTTAATACTTTATGAGCTTCCACTGACCTGAGGGTGAACTGCCAGATGGGCATACCACCATTCAGATGCCCCTGGGCTTTTCTCGTAACACTGAACTATTTCATCCGTGCCTCCGAGGTAGTACCCCGTCATCTTGTTGGCAATGGCCCACCTTCCCGACTGGTCAGGGCAGTAATAAATGGTAAACTTTTCTGCCTCTCCTTTCGAATCCGAGTCGCAGGTGGCATTACCCTTTTTGTCACCGGCCAAATAACGACCGGTATGGCTCTTGATGTACACCGTGTCTTCCTCGAAGGGGTCCTGTTCGACCGTCCACGTCTGTTTCTTCCTCAGGGTCGCTCCCGAGGCGTTGATTTTAAATCCGAAGCTTTCGGCGGTGAGGTACTTCAACTGATGGTTGACAAGTCCAACTTTCCACGTGACGATGACCTGCTCTCCTCTGCCAGTCATGGTGAGAGTTCTCTACGAGGAAGAAAGATTTTCAATTTTAAGAGACAAGACAAGGAAGAAGTTTCCGTTAGTTTTAATTGCAGTCACTTGTTTCGTTAATTTGCCGCTGTCAGACTCCTCATCTGCAGAGCACAATTACCGTCAATTCGTTCAAGCGATGCAAAATGTGAATGCAGGACTCAACAAGACGGTTGATTTCACAGATCCAGGTTTTTAGCGGCTAAAAACAACTCGTGGTGGGCCATTTGTAATCATTCAACCGTGACGATACTCTTAGTCGCATGAGTGGGCTAGACACGATCAGCTATGAAATCTCAAAATTCTTTTTGAAAGCAACTCACCTTGCCGTACATAGTTACTCAGATCGTCGTTGACTTGAAAATTTGAAAAAAATCCAAAATTTTACCTGAGACATCCATTCATTGGTGCGTAGCCAACAAACAGGTGTGTTGTATACATTCACTCGTCCACTCATCCATAAGCCAGTCTAAATGTCGGTATGAAGATTTTAATTTTTCCTCTTTTTCAATAATTTATTTGAGCTCAGAAGTCGCTGAACATCTTAATTTAGGCGCGTCTTTGTACATTCACGAATATTTAGCGGTTGTCTTAGATTTATTTCGTGCCAAATTAATTCTACATTGGCTTATTTAAATTATTAAATGGTTCATTATTATTCAAATTAAAAGCAACAAAAAACAATGTCATTGAAATGAGATAAAATGCTTCGAACATTCATAAAACCTTTGATGAGTTGACATGCATATTCATGAGTCGGCACAGCCAGCCATTGTTTCACGTGTCATCAATGAGTGACTCATCATAAAAAAAAAGCCATTTCGGATGAAAATTCTTGCAACTTAAACTTAAAATGACCCGTAATTATTGCTAGCAGAGACGAAACTACGGATTTGCGCAAAACTGATAAATTATCATTCACTCCCCACAATATTATTCAGCTGACATCCAATTTTGATAATTTTGTACCATGTTCCCGCTCAACATCATCGGGTCGACTCCCCCTTAGACACGTCGTCTGGACGGCCTTCCTAGAATTTAAGCCAAATTGCTAGTACTTCTTATTTCTAATATATAACCTGGATAACTAATATTAATAACCTGAATAACTTGTCAATCGTAATTATTCTAAAGTGTGTTGTTAATGTTAATTTTTATTAATTTATTTGGACTGAAGTCATGACGATGTCGGATTCACGGCCTTGTTTTTCTGACTCGTTACTTCCTCTTTGTTTTAAATGTGAATTATGTTGAATGTGACTAAGGTGTGACTAGGTGTAACTCAGGGATTCTACCCAAATAATTTCTAAAAATTGCTCACAAATTGTTAACTTGTTACTTTCCCTCATCGTGACAACTGTTACCTCGTCAACTGTCACCTTGGCAACAGTTGCTAGCACTGCTGTTACTGTGAAACACCATTTAGTGGTAATAGTGACGATGAACTGGGAAAATGCCAGAAATGCGTGTTTAAAAAAGGACAGATGTTAATATGATTTAATAAGTAATTGTTTATCAGACATTTGGTGGTTTTTAAAGTGATGAACTTATTAAATTCTATGAGTTGATTTATTTTATGTATTAATTGTATAATCTGAAGTTCATGTTTTAGTATCAGTAAATCATTTAAAATTTTCAGATTTTTAAGAATACTTAAACTGGTGAATAACAATAAAATTTCAAGGATTCCTCAGTCATCTGGCGATCAAATTCTAATTCGAAACTACATTTGTAATGTATGCAAACAAAAAACCTACAACAACGTGGGAGGTCCAAAAATCGGAAAAGAGGAGGAGTCACCTGCACCACATTTGTAAACAAACATTAACGGCTTTTAGAAATAAATTGAAGTCTATTCAAATTTATTATTATTGCCAATATTTGAGGCTGTGCAATACTTAAATTAATTCTAATCGAAAGATCTGAATAAATAATTTATTTGAATAAAATGGTTATAATTTCTGTTATTATTAATCAGTTAAATAGCTATATTAATAATTGAATCTTGTGACTTTGCAAGGTTGATTCCATTTTCTGGAAAACCGGCTTTTTGAATACTTTTCCGAAATTGGTGAATTGTCAAGAGGATTTACAAGTTATTATTTTATGTATATTATGGTTAATACTTACTTTAATAACCAGATTATTATTGTCATAACTACCTTTATTGTTATTATTGATGTTGTTAATGTTATTATTAGTATTGTAATTTAAATTATTTAATTAATAACTTAAAAATAAACGAATGTAATGAAATGAAACATATAAAATAAAAATGAGTGGTTTTAAAGTAATTCACACGATGAAATAGTTGCAAGTCGATGGGGATATTCTCATGGGTCCATTTGGACTTGTTGTCCAATCCCCGATGAAAGTTTAAAAGATATCAACATATTCAGTCTCATGTTTTCTTGTTGGAGAATTTACGAATAAAGCATATTATCATGCTATTATCATACGTATTGATAAAATAAATATTACAAACAAGTTGATCGTCAGAAGTTTAATTAAAAGGAAGTTGCTTTAAACGACTTTTAAATATTGAAATTTAGAAAGAAAAACTGAAATAATTCAACAAATTGTGGAGGGCAGTGGCATTGAACGATGCGGTCACAATTAAACTTACTGACAAGACAATTAATTACATTAAAACAATTAATTACATTAAAACAATTAATTACCTTAAAACAATTAATGATGTTAAAACAGCTAATGAGATTAAGAATGTCGTGACATTATGCTATTTCCTCTGATTACTTAACGCATGTTTAAGCATATTTCAGTTCAACATAAGTTTGGTACATCCTTGTACTTTAATTTTTGTTAATATACTAATAATACTAATAGTATACTAATAATATACTAACGATAATACTAATAACAATGAGTAATTTAGTCAGAGATGAATTGTGGGAAGACGCGAAATAATATTAATCATTCTAATAATCACGAGTCGTATAGCTTTGTTATTATTAGTAGTAGTACTAGTAGTATTATCAGTAACAATTAGTTAACAAATTAATGACTACGTTAATGTTTAATAGCAAGTTGATGCCCTCGAAAGTATTTGTAAAAGCTCTGGGAAGGCTCATTAAGCTGTGAGCTGTGAACCTAACCAAAGAGGCCAGCAATGACAATTGAAACTCGTCTATAAATATAATCGTTCACTTTGCACTCTGCTGCTTGTTTCTTTTGGTTCTCTCAGGATTTCAAGACAGGATTTCAAAATCTCATCTTCATCGTTCGAGGCAAGAGAATGGTTTCATTGACAATTATTTCAGAGTTAAAGTACAGCTAGTAATTATGCAAATGTTAGTATTATAAATTATAATAAACTGATAATTTGATGCAGACTTTACTCTCAAAACTATTTAGCGCCGTGCAAAGTTTTTCCAAACTCAGAATTTTATTTTAAAAATTCTCATACAATGGACAGTATAATATAATATAATTTCCAAGTAATTTCTTAAGATTGCGACGAGCATTTACAAGCCCAATGCACAACGAACATAAGGATACTTAACATTGCCACTGCATGAATGTTAATTTGAGCAGCTAAAGAAAATTTAAATTGAATTTCGCCTCCAGAATTTCCTTAGAAAATCTTTTTCAACCCATTCCAACTCCTCCAAATAGAAAACAAGGAATGCAGTAGAAGCGGAAGAAGCTCCATTAGCATAATCCACCAGAGAAATTTTAATCCATCCATAATCTTCGTCGCTTCTGTGAAACCAACAAACGACTGCAGGAATTGGAGGCAATTAATACTTGCATGCAAGTAGTCAGTTGAACTGATTCTCAACCCGGAATATCTTCTTGTTACATTTTCGACTTCGATTTGTCAATTTGAAATGGATGATGGAGCTTACTTTGTCGGAGGTGAGTCCAGTTTTGAACAACGTTTCATTTGAAATGTTTCAATTCCATCTTTAGAAATTTCAACAACAACTGCAACAACTTCCAAATAATAACAGTAGCATCACATCAAAGCATAATCTCTACCAATCTGTTAAGAAACATTTAATACGACAATGATCTTATGTGATGATTATGATGATGATGACAATAGTAAAGGTGATTATAGTTTATATTTATTTTTGGCCACAAATCTTCTAATCCATTTGTGTCCGCTTAGTAATGGTTCGATTTATTATGTTGTTCTGAACAGAATATTTATCATCATCAGCATCATCTTAACTAAGTCATCAACTGCTCTAGTAACAACGCTGAGTAAATCTCATTTGAGATCATCTCACTAATAATAACAAAATTATAATTAACATATATATTATAATAATTAATATTATTAATGTGATCAGGTTCAATCATATATTCTTATCACCATCATAATCATCGTTATCATCGCCATCGCCGTCATCATCATCATCATCGTCACCATCATCATCATCATCACATTCAAGCACCTCATCTTCAACATCATTACCACCATCAACACTTGCATCACAGACAACAACGTCACCATATCAATTAGCATCATCACCCTCATTAACAGCAAGTTCATCATTAGCATTATCACTACAAGCTTCACTTAATTAGCATAAGAGACGCCACTAATGATATTAATGAGATGCATGAGAAGGGCATGTAAACAAATACGAGTAAAATTCAGGGAAGAACTTTTAATGAACCTGAACTGACCTCTGACCTTTCGTGATTTACATTTTAATCTGTCCCGTGTCATTGTGACTGTCAGCAATGACATCGTCATCATCATCATCAATCATCATCATCATCATCAGCATCATCATCATCAATCATCATCATCATCATCATCATCATCATCATCATCATCATCATCATCATCATCATCATCATCATCATCATCATCATCGTCATCGTCGTCATCGTCGTCATCATCGTCATCATCGCATCATCGTCATCATCGTCATCATCGTCATCAATCGTCATCATCGTCATCATCGTCATCATCATCATCATCATCATCATCATCATCATCATCATCATCATCATCATCATCATCATCATCATCATCATCATCATCACATCATCATCATCTCATCATCATCATATCATCATCATCATCATCATCATCATCATCCATCATCATCATCAATCATCATCATCATCATCATCGTCACCATCATCATCATCATCGTCATCATCGTCATCATCGTCATCATCGTCATCATCATCATCGTCATCATCGTCATCATCGTCATCATCGTCATCATCATCATCATATCATCATCATCATCATCATCATCATCATCATCATCTCATCATCAGCATCATCATCATCATCATCATCATCATCATCATCATCATCATCACATCATCATCATCATCATCATCATCATCATCATCATCATCATCATCATCATCATCATCATCATCATCATCATCATCATCATCAGCATCATCATCATCATCATCATCATCATCATCATCATCATCATCAGCATCATCATCATCATCATCATCATCATCATCATCATCAGCAGCATCATCATCATCATCATCATCATCATCATCATCATCATCATCATCGTCATCGCCTTGAACTAATCCTGATGACGTCACAAATAATCAAAACCAACTTCCCTCAGCTAACCAACCACGCACTCCGTATTGGTAAACATCATCTGAACAATATTTTTATAATATTTTTATAATATTATTATAATACTTTTACAATTTTTAGATTTCTTAATAACTTTCTTAACAACTACTGTTGTTAGTATTTAATACATAATAATGTAAATAATATTAATATATATTATTAATAATTTCGTTTGTTTAAATTCACGCTAACAATGCAATATTACAAGGCTCAACCACATCACAATAAATACTTTTTTTACTTCTAAATTTTATTTCAAAAATGATGGATTAGAAAAGTGGACAGAATTTTTGTGAAACATTTCACATTTTTAGGCAAAATTTCATTTTTCAGTTAAATGTAAATTTGAATCTTAAATTTTAATATTAATAATAATAATAATCTTAAATTTAGTACAAAATCTTTCATTTAAATTTAAATCAAATTTTTTTTAAGTAGATGTCGTTTTAGAATTGTGAATCTGAGTGCGCTGTCATCATTACGAAATTGATAATGATGGCGATGATGATAATAATGATGACTATGATGATAAAGATGATGACTATGATGATAATGATGACGAGGATGACGGCGATGATGATAATGATAATGACGGTGATGATAGTAATAATCCATTTGAGTAGCACTGTTTTAGAAATGAAATTATGGCGCACCGCTTAAAACACAAATTGCATTTAATATAATATAATAAAATTATAATATTATAATATTAATAATATTAATATTAAATTTAATATTAAATTGATTATGCTCTCAAATGCATTCAACAGATAAGTGTCGCCACTGAGGCCTGCAAATGTCAAAATAATTTAACGATTTTATTTTCCGACAAAATTTCGAATGAGAGAATTGTCATTTAATGTCATAAGGTGATTTAACCTTGTTTGGCGATCCATTAATTAAAGTGAAATAAGAGGTTTTTAACAAGTATGTGTGATGTTTGATGTGTGATGTGTGATCTATAATGTGTAATGTGTGATATGTAATGTGTGATGTGACAATTAAGAAACATTGTAAAGTCCTAAAACATTCAAAATCACCCTAACCATCATCACCATCAGCCATTGATTTTAATTTATTTGAGAACATCATGTTGTTCTATTCGATATATCTTACAAATATTTTTCTGGAGTTGTTATTAAAATATATTTTTAATCTGTCCGTATATTATAGCGACCTTGTCAAAGCCAACAAAGTTAATCAAAATCAGGTTATTGAAAATATGGTCGTCATCATCATCATCATCATCATCATTCTTCATCATCGTCCCCATCATCTTTATCACTACCATCATCTTAATCACCAGCACCACCATCACCCCCAACATCATCATCAGGATTATTGACCCCGCATGGCAGAGGTCGAATGATTCATGTTGAACCGACGATGGAAGCGAGCATCCGATGACCCTGGGGAATTCCATGACGCCTTTTCAATTACTTTTCAATTACTTTCATTTACGTGCCTTTGTGCCGTTGGAAGCTCATTGGCTTCCTGTTGGTCAGATTGCTGTTGTTGGTAATCATCGTCATCGTCATCATCATCATCATCATCATCATCATCTCATCATCATCATCATCATCATCATCAATCATCATCATCATCATCATCATCATCATCATCATCATCATCATCATCATCATCATCATCATCATCATCATCATCATCATCATCATCATCATCATCATCATCATCATCATCATCATCATCATCATCATCATCATCCATCATCATCATCATCATCGTCATCGTCGTCGTCGTCATCATCATCATCATCATCATCATCATCATCATCATCATCATCATCATCATCATCATCATCATCATCATCATCATCATCTCATCATCATCATCATCATCATCATGGTCATCGTCATCGTCATCGTCATCGTCACCGTCACCGTCATCCCCATCGTCGTCGTAGTCGTCATCATCATCAGCAAAAACAATGACGTCATTATTCAATCTTAATAACCCCCCCTCCATTCAGCCAATCAATTCCTTTCATCCTTTCATGTGACCATTGAACACCCATCCAACGATAAATCAATTTTAACGACAGGTTTTTGTCTTCTTGAATTTATTTTCCATTTTTATTTGCTTTTGCAATTGATTTTAATTTAAAACAAATAACAAAAATTCAAGAAAATGTTGTTATCTTTAAGAAATTATTTTTAATTTATTTGTATTCAAGTGATTTGAGTGGTTTCACCTCAATGGAAAATTCAAACTTTGAAGATTAAAAGAATTAACGAAATTAATGATTGATTGATTTATATTAATGAAATATCGTTATCATACATCGGTTAATAATTTATATAACCAAATAACTTCAGCGATCATATTTATTTATTTATTTATTTATTATTAATATTAACTTCATTTAATGTTGTCATAATATGTTCTTTTTCAAAAATATTATAACCTCTTAGAAGTAACTATTATAATTGTTTAAATAATTAGTACTTTGTACTTTCTACTAAATTATTTCGCAAAACTTGAAAACATAAAAAGTTGAAGTTCTTAAATTTCGCTTGTCGGATCCTATTTTCCTTTCAATTACCTCCAAATTGGTTCCGCGAACATCCGCTCATCCTGATGATGATTGCAAACAAATCTGTTTTAAAGCTTCGTCATGATAATGATTCCAAATAATAGTTGATCTTGGTAGTGATTACAAATCATTTCTGATCCTGATGATGATTACGAATAATTTCATTACTCATAATTTATTGTGACATCCTCCAATCGATGTATCAGCAAAAGGCCAAATCGATATTCTTTCCTTTACATTTGTTCAACTTTTTATTTTTAATGAAGAATAAATAATCTCTCTTGAATCAGGGAAGTGTTGAAAATGTTTAATTGTTAACAAATAGTGTTGCTAATAATTATTGCTAAACTAATTTATTTAAAATTTATAAATAATATTTCGTAATTATTATTATTTTAAATTAATATACTTATGATAGGCAAAATAAAATGTGAAATTATTTTTTATTGAAGGCTTTCTTCTGTTTAACATGAAATGTTGACAATTTTATGATGCAAACCTTGGGCCGTGAAATATGTTTAAAGATCATGTAATATTTATTAAATCATAAAATCATTCCAAATTCTTCTAGCCAGTAAGAAGGACCTTGACAATCACTGGGCACAAATCGTAGGCAAGTTCAGCAACTTTAGGAGTGGAAAAGACAAAGTTGACGTCACAAACATCGGGTAAAAAACATTTCTAGTTCAAATCATTTCAAATTCAAAAACATTTCAAATTCAAATCATTTTAAATTAAAAATCATTTCAAATTAAAAATCATTTCAAATTAAAAATCATTTCAAATTAAAAATCATTTCAAAATGAAAATCATCATCCAATTCAAACGTGTTTTCATCTTTCTCTGCAAAGAACTCCATCTGGAAAAATTCCTCGGGAATTAAACTTTCCTCACCTCTTATCGGCTGTTGACAGGAAAGAAAAACCTTTGCTTATCACCACAGCAACTGTTCAGACATTTGCTCGAATTTTTCTTAAGATTTTAAGGAAACATTTCAATTTGCTAGAATTTGATTTAGTTTTTAAAGAAATATTTCAATCTGCTAGTATTGAAACTTGGAGAGTACTATTGCTTATATTTATCAACAAATTTTTTTCAAATTAATAATTTATTTTTAATAATATAGTTTATATCGATGGAAATTCGTTTTCCGTCAAAACGAATGCATGCACGTGCATTGATGTGTGAATTAATCGATGTTGCAGAAGACATTCTGAGTCATCTCAGGTCATACATCTCTTTTGTTTTGTGATCAATGGATCTCCAATTGGTTGTTTAAACTATTTATTATTCTTGGTGTTATTGTCATCATTATTAAATAAATTAATATTTATTAATGAACAAATTATTATTATTATTATTATAATTATTATTATAAATTAAATATTATTTTTATGCACCAACATTATTAAAAGCCATCAATTAAGCACGCATTGCGCATCTTCGAGGAAGAAATGATTTCTTAAGCAAATACAATTCCTGTGCGTTAACATCGGCTTGCTATCTGAGAAGTACAAATTCCCAGCAGATGATTTCAACGTTCTTAGTTGTACTTGCTAATTTTAATGGGTTAAATTTGTCAATATGTGAGTTAAATATTGAAGTAATAACTGGAGATTGTATTAGAAAGTGAGATTATCGGAAGAAATTCAATTTGAAAATTATGAAATTTCAAGAATTATTTATGAATTATTCATTTTACCAAATTTTAAAAATCAGCATTTTATTCCACTAACAAAATAAGTCAATTATAAGCTTTAAAATATAAAGAAATAATATTTTTAAAAATAAAAAATGAAACACTAGAAAATCCTTAGTTTAATTATTTTATATTACCTTTGGTTACTAAAAAATTAAAAATGTATATTAAGTTATTATTATTATTATTATTATTATTATTATTATTATTATTATTATTATTATTATTATATTATATTATTATTATTATATTATTATTATTATTATTATTATTATTATTATTATTATTATTATTATTATTATTATTATATTATTATTATTATTATTATTATTATTAATTATTATTATTATTATTATTATTATTCTTATTATTATTATTATTATTCTTATTATTATTATTATATATTATTATTATTATTATTATTATTATTATTATTATTATTTACGTTATGTAATAATTCATTCTAAGTTGTTGATATTATTAGTGTCATGTAAAAATATTTAAATTTCAGTGTTGACCATGTTGCCATCCTCTTAAACGGTGTCGAAGTTTACCACAGTGTTTTACCAGGACAATTCACGAAATGCAAACATAAGGTTAGACTTTGTGACGAATGTGTGACAGTAACTATTAATTAGTGTTGTACCTAATTATTTAAATGTTATGAAATGCTTTATAACTCAGTTCTTAAATTATGGATGCATTGACAACCATTGCATTCAGTAAGGTCTACTTATTAAATATTGGTTTAAATGTTTCACTAACGTCATTGCACTGTAAAATGAAACAACTGAATTAATGCAACTTCAGCAATTCCACCAAACCATTTACGAATTAAGGTGTCTTCAGAACGAGGAAACAAAGGAAGGGTTGTCATCAAACTGGAGAAGTTGAGGCCTGGAAACTGGGTGGACAAGTGGAGTCCTTCGAGGAGCGGGGCTTCTCCGTCGTTTGGTTCTTTGGCGGGAACAGATAGCCTCAGTTCCGACAGTCATATTTCGCTTCCCAAGTAAATTTTCTGTTGGCCATCTCTTAATTAACTAGTGATTGTTTAATATTAACATTTATTAATGAACTAGTGATTACATAATATTAACATCCCTTAATTAACTAGCAAATAGGTAATGAACATTTCTTAAGTAACTTGTAAATATATAAAATTAACATCCTCTTAGAAATTGTTGTCATTTTTTTGATAAATTTTTATTGTTATTTACAAAAAAATATATTAAATCATTAAATTTGTTTTAATACATTCAGATTTTTTGACAACTCGAACTCCAGCAAAAATGGTGCAGATTCCAGTCATTAGAAACAACAAAAATGTTTACACTTTCCGTTTGTTTTATTTTTAAATTAAATGTTTGTTCGACATATTTATAGGTTATTATTTTTTTTTTTTTTGAGAACAGTTTTTAATTCGTTTAAACAAAAATGTTCAGAAAACAATGTTTTAAGTTCATCGAATAAGGCGGTGGAAGCGAAACATTCAGCATTTGTAACATCTCCAATGTTGTCGCTTAAATTCCATAACGAGAAAGAACAATTCGTTTGTTGAAAACTTGAAAACTCGTTTATTAATTAACTCATGTAACATTTATTTTGACTTGATTAAATGTTATTTTTTCATTATCTAATTTGCCATGCCTTATTCGTTCGCTTTGTTTTTCTGTAATGTTGCAACAATTTCAAGTTCATGCACGAACCATGAACTGCGGTCATGCTCCAATTTTAATGAAGAATTAAATCATTGATAAATTAAATCATTAATTAAAAACAATAAATTATATGACAAGATCGAATCATTTTGCATCAGCTATATTTCATATTTTCACACGTATTAGATTCAAAATCAGTTTCTAATTTATCTTTATTCTTTCATAAGTTAGCTTCTGATGGACATTTTGAAATATGTTTCTTAATTTTAGGCTATTTTATTTTTTCATCATTTATTGAATAATTGAATATGGAAACGGTTTTCATGTTAAAATATCCTCTGCAGCAACCAGTGAAAAGTGAAACATAGCTACCAAAGTACGAAAAATTACACCAAATAATATCGATTGAAGAGATAATAAATATACAAAATTTCCAACCTGAGATTCTACATTATCATTCTCTTCTAAGAATATTGATTGATACAACCATGATTGGTTATAGATTATTGATTGATATAACCATGATTAATTTTAGTTTATGACCATGACTGATTATATTATATTGACCAGATACTTTACTGATCTCAAACGATTAGAGTTTATGAAAAGGACACAAAAATTGACATGATTTAAAGTAGATTTAGTTAATATGGAAACTTAAATGGATTTTTTTTTTAAATTTGCTTTAAAATCTCTTAATAATTCCTATTACGAGGATATTCAACTACATGTCTTAAACAAGTAAGCGCACCACATGAATTCATGGTTTATGCTCCTTGAAAAGGATACTAGATAAGTTCGTTAGGATATGTCATTCAAAAAATTGACTTTTGATAGCGATAAAAGTGTTGCTTCTGGGTGATGCCAGAAAGATTGAAAAACTTTTTTCGAAATCATCATCATCATAATCATCTTAAAGTTATTATTGTCTTAAAATTATCATCACCATCTTAATCATTTTAAAGTTATAATAATCATAAAATAATATTAATAATAATAATCATCATCATCATCATCTTAAAATTATGAGAACAAGTAGTACAATTTTGTTCTATTAGATGGATGCAAGTTTTTCGATGGTATATCCCAGTGGTCCTCAACCTTTTTATCGCCGCGGCTAAGCTTGTTTCTTTGCAACGAGAAGGTTCCATCTGGGGGTAATCGGAGACAATGACACCCGAAGTGTGTTGCTAATGTCCAGTTTATTGTGTTGTTTTGTTTTGGTTGCTGTCACTGCAGAAAACCCCGCTTCACAAAGGTAGGATGTCGGAAATGGCAACAGGAATTTAAGGGCTGTGGTTGCAATCTCAGGATATTCCGCCATGACTTTAATCCAGAACACCGGTAGAGTTGTTGTCTGGAACGCAGTTTAAGGACGCCGTCATTAGCAATCTCCAGCAGTTGATCTTCTTGCACAGACGTGCTAGATTCGCCTGGTTTGTTGACAAATGGGTCGCGGATCCATTCTTTACCAGTTCGTGGGTCTTTTGTGGATGGGAAGTAACGCTCGAACTCTTTTAAAAGCAAAGACAGGTGATCCGTCACCAACTTGGAGAATGAATGCTCAGGTTCAGCCTCGCATAAAATCCCCGCTAATGTTTGAAACATGACCAAAATGCCTCTGTTCACGCGCTTTCCCCACAACTCCAGTTTGGCTTGAAATGCAGCTACTTTGTCTGCCAACAGTGTATCATTTTTTTTGGTAAGTTAATGGTTATTCTTAAAATGTTACAAAATCAGACTCAATAATTTTACCGAACACGCTAAGAAAGAGATGGCAGCGGTTGTTCTCAAGCCCTACAAACTATTTTAATTTTTTTAATGAAATGGAAATAATTTATTGTTCCTTGGGCGGCCCGGTACCATTTGATTCACGAACCGGGGGTTGAGAACCACTGGTGTATCCTACTTTACCTTTACACTGATGTTGCAAATAGTACAAATGTTCCTCTTTGATACAAACCCATATTCCATACTTAGGCTTGGTTAATAACCAATGTGTTGGGTCTTTGCATGAATATTCCCACTGTATAAATTTGAACAGAAACTTTATTGGCAGCCAAAACCTTCGAAACCGAAACGCGACTGAAGTGCATCGCTAATATCTAAATACTTATTCGCCTGCAAAATCGTCAAACTAACAATCAACATTCAACAATCCCTATCGAACTCGAACTTACCGTTCCTGGAGGACTGTTCCCCAATCTTTTTATACTCCAACATGGCGTCACAAGACAATGGTTATGTCAAATATTCACTCTTCAATTTTTGCTGTTGACATCTTCAAAAACATGTCGTACTTGCTAATAGTATCGGTAACTTTTCTCCTTAAACTTTGGCTGGATAGCATTGGAAAACTCGATTTTTGGAACAATTTTGAAACATCTTCACAAATTTGTTTCAATCTTATTTCTTTTGGTTTCTTACTCACGATGAGCGCCTATAGGCAACCAACAATTAACACATTTTTTACTTTTAGGCAATTTGCAGAAACTTTCTAGAGAATTCTCAATATATTCGAACATTCCCCAACGTTATTTTAGAGTATAACATCTTTGCTCAGACACTCTTATTTCTTAATACGTCGTTTGCCGAATATTTGAAATATACTCAACTTTTATTCAAATTACTTTCTTTAACGCAAAACGTACTTAAAAACAATACTTTCGAAAAAAAATGAATTTTGGAGGTTTGTTAAGATACTTAAAATATGCGTTAGCTTGAATTCTGCCACTCGAGCAAGTTTGGCGTTTGGCATTTGAAGTTCTTACAACAAAATAATAGATAATTTTGGTTTTCTTGTTGTACAAGCAATTATTCAATTCCAATGGGTTTTCATTGTTAGAAAAAGTCATAACCCTAATGCACACTGTTCAGCTCATTCTCTTAATTTAGATCTCTCAAAGTCATATAACATTCCATTAGTGTGAAATGGTTTGGGAACAAGGAAATAAATTATAGTTTTTTTAACTCACCCAGCGGATCACAAGTTTTGAAAAACAATATTCTGAAATATATTTCCTCCATCAAGACAAATAAATGATTAACAGCCGTGTGCGAAACAGTGATATTTCCATTAATGGTAATTGAAATTGAAATTATTTTTTCTCGATAATGGAAATTAAAATTTGGGAATGGAATTAGGAATAGGAATGGAAATTGCCTGAAAAAAAATAGAAACAGAATGAGAAGTAGAATTTATTTTGTAAAATGGACTTATAACGAGAAATAGAAATTATTTCTGAAGCCAATTCGATTTAACTCAAACTTTTTTATGTATGCTAACTTATTTCAGTCAACTATATTTTTTCTAAAACATTGTCGTATTTGAAATGAGTTTGTCGAAATCACTTACTGGTATAAAAAGAGCTGGGAATATTTTTCGTATGACAAAGTTTGCGAGAGATCAACTTGTCTAGTGGTGGATGAAACTACAAAAGTGAAACTAAATTTGCTGAACACCAGAAACTTTGCTGCTCATTTGAAGATTTTTCACAAGCAGGCATACGAGAACTGCATGAAAAAAGAAAAAGTAAAAAATATTGTGAAAAGTCGAGGTGTAAAACGCGATAGTTCAGGTGCAGTCAAGCTGCAAACTACTGGAGAATGTTTACATTGTCGCATTGTATCATGGTCTGAAGAATCTGAAGAGTATCGCGTGCGAGTTCAAACCACCATGAAAATGATTATCAACACCAACCTGTCCAATGACACTGCTGGACCAACCATCCTTCCGCAAAATGTTTACTGTGATGGACCCAAAGTTCAACACGCCTGGTTTGTCTTTTTAAGTACATACTTTATTTTAAATTAAATATTTTAAATCGATAAAATGTTATAATTGATTGCCTTTAATTATCTACTTAGCATAATAACTAGTATTATTTTTAATTATTTTTTTAGGTTCTGCCAAAATGAAAAGTTTAATAAGAAACCAGTTTGTCCTCAGCTCTGCCACATTAAAAGAGGACCCTTGCAAGATTCGTAGGATTGCTATTTGTCTGGATGGATGGTCGAATAAATCACTGTCATCTTCTTATCTAGGCATTTCAGGCTGGTTCTACGATGTAACTGCCAATAAGCCTAGACATGTATTCTTCAACTTAATCAATATCAAGCACCCGCACACTGGAGAAATGTTGGCTGAGTGTCTTTCACAAAGCCTTGAACGGTGGGGCATAACTAAAAAGCAAGTGCATATGATCTTAACAAATAATGGTGCAAACATGGTAAAATCCATTAGACTGATGCAAGAGAAGAGTGCCATGCTGGATGAAGAAGAACACGATGACGAAGATATATAAGACGAAAAAAGTTGAAAAAGATGAGGATCAGAATAAAAATAAGGCAAATGATGATGAAAATCAGTCAGATGATAGTGATCAGAACATAGAAGAAGAAATCATGGATTATGAAAACCAGTTTCATCTTTCTGTTCAAATTCCATTTCGACTAATGCCATGTTTGCACATATACTCCAGCTGATCATCAAGCTTGCATATGTCTATTACAACGTTGTTCTGACCAAAACATGCCGTCTTGTAACAAAAATTTAAAAAAATCAAGTATTGCTGTGGAAAAACTCCAAAAGGAATGTGGAAAATCTGTCATTAGTGATTGCACTAAAAGGTGGAATAGCACTTACCAGGTGATGATAAAACTCCTGCTTGTGATCAAAAAAGATATCGACAAAGTTCTAAGTGAAATGGTTATCGACTCACTTCTGGTAAGTCATTGGGTGAAACTGGAAGAAATTTCAACACTGATAGAACCATTCGCCATTCAAATGGATATTTTACAAAGTGATGTAGTCTCTCGAGTTCCATGTATTTTGAACCTTGAGGCTATACACTGTGCTCAAGGAAGCCATCTTACAATGTTGTGGGCAATTGCAGCAGGCAAGACTGAGGAGTCTCTTCAGCGATGTGAATCTCAAGGGATGCCTACCCAGTCAGCTCCTGAGGCACATGAAGTTGCTGATGGGTGACAGTGCAATAGACGAGGCGATCCTCAGGCAGCTATGGTCCAACAAACAGCCACCACATGTCCGGTCCATGCTCGCGACCGCATACGACAAGACCCTCCCTTATCATTATCATTTCTATGTATCCAAAGCAATTGTGGAGAGCTTTTTCAAAATTTATAGAAAGAATGGATAGAAATCGAGACTTACATGAAGGCTGGTCACTTTGCAGCGTTGTTAAGGAAAGAGTGGTTGGTATGTGCAACTAGGTGACCATTCACACCAAGTTGAAAAAAGAAAAGGACCCCCAAAAAAAGAAAAATGCCGGTAAGCAAATGGAAGCAAGTCTCCCCGAGGAAGTCAAGGTACTTTGCGAAGCGAGTGCAAAGGCATTGAATACTTAAAAATACGTGACATTCAGCTCGTTAAGAGTTGGAAACATAGCTTTAAGTCCGAATAGCTTGCCAGTTGATCTGACTTTACACCCCGGTACAATAGTCACCCGAAAAAGCAACTGCTCCTTGAGACTGGAGGATTTTATTACTCTGGCCAACGATAATTGGCTATCAACATTATGACGTCAACGATTTGAAGCAGACAGTCTATGTTGGCATCCGAGGAGGCAAGGTCTCAGCCACGTGTGAACACCGTCAACATCCAGCTGACGCCCTTCTTCACGGCGAACCCGAGGGTGTGGTTTGCCTACAACAAGGCGTTGTATATGGAACAACAAATACGTGGTGCACAACTTGCCATTTCAAGTGACGGAGCAAGTTTAGGACTTCATCTATGAGGTACCTAGCAAGAGGCCATACGTGCTCAGGGAGGCCATCTTACAACGCTGTGGGCAGTTGCAGCAGGCAAGAATGAGGAGTCTCTTTAGTGAAGTGCATCATGAGGGGCACCTTCATCCAATCAAAGGTAAATCTAAAGAGGTTGTTATGCAAAGCTTTTAGACGTTGAGGTATGGGCCCCAGCCTAAACTATCTTTTGGATCAAATTGCCAACTTCAGTACTTTATCTGTTAATCTTTAGTAAAATCCACGCACTCTTATCTCTACCAATAAATTCTTATCCATGTTTTTATTTGAAGCCATTTAATCAGAACCAGACGCTGGATGAAATTTGAAGACAAAGTTCACTTTTTAATCGTCACATGTTTAAACAAAGCTCTTGATCAAAAAATTAATAAATGTAGTCACATAACAACATCAAAATAAGGTAAGAAACAGTTTTAAAGCATCTTAGTAACTCATAAATAATACTCTGATATTAATTAGAAATAGATCATGATTAAAAAAAACGAACAAAATAATTAACTTCAGAAGGTTAACTCTGATCAAATGATTTGCAATTGAACATTTGGTAAAGAACTCACAAACTCAATGGAATCACTAAATCATCCTGAATTCTCATGAAAAATTCTTTCTTAACAGGATATGGTTCAATATAAAATACATTGCACAAAACAAAAATAAAGACTAAATCAAGTCAGATGAGCAAAGTTCACTGCACAATTCATTAACATTTTACCAAAAATTGAGGCCACATTTACAATGGTCAGTACCTGATCATGGCAGGACCTTGTAAGGATTAAGGATGTTCTGAGGATCCATGAGATCCTTCAACTGTCTCATCAGTCCGAGGCTCTCGGGCGTCTTGGCGAGATGAAGGTGATGTCTCTTGAAGATGCCGACACCATGCTCTGCACTGATGCTGCCTTTGTTCGACACCACGAACTCGTAGAGAAAGTTTTCTATGGTCTCTGATATCTTACTTTCATACTTTGGGGTCGTCACGTTAAAATGAAGATTTCCTAAAGGAACAATAGTCAAGTATTAGTCAAGTTAATTAAAATTTCAATCCTAGCAATCACAGTACCATCTCCTACGTGCCCATAGCCACAAATTCTACTGGCCCGACCAGACAGACTCGCCCTCATGTAATCGACAACATCGTAATACTTGGACATTGGGAGCGAAACGTCGTATTTGTAACAATGTCCGTCCATGACCAGTCCTAAGGCGACAGATTCGCGAAACCTCCAGAGATTCTTTTGAAAGGTACAACATTATGAGACTTCATGCTCTTCGTCCAAATAAAGTGAGTAAATCAAAAAGTTTGTAAAACCTCTATTTTGGAGATATCATGAACCATCGTCCCATCCGCAATCAAGTCAGATTCGAGCAGATTTTCAAAAAACTTGTTCAATTTTTCCTGGTCGTGTTCTTCGTTAGAACCGGACGTTTCGATCAAGACGTAAAACGAGGAATCTTTCAACGGACATTTCGTCTTCAGGTAATTCTCCGAGCAAATCAACGAATCCTTATCCAAGAATTCGAATGCGGACAATATTTCACTCAAATCCCTTCGAGCGAAATCAAGAATTTTCAAGACATTTTCAAAACTCAAACAACCTGGTATTATGAAGAAACAATAGATCTAAAAAATAAATTAGCTATTTAATTATCGTTGTCACGAAGTATTTGAACAATTACTAATTTAATAAAAATAAAATAATATCTATATTTTTAAGTTTTGTTACATCAACAACATTTATGCCAATTTGTTTCACCTAACATGGCCAGATTGACTGAATTTAACTTTTTTGTGCAAAGAATTGAAGCCTTGGTAATGATACCAAGAGTCCCTTCAGAACCTATGAAGAGATGTTTCATGTGGTAACCCACATTATCCTTTCTCACTGATGACAAACAATCTATGATGCTTCCATTTGCCAAGACCTGAGTGAAATTACCAGAAGGTCGAACATCAAGGAGAAAGTATGAAATGAGAAACTTTGAAAGTTACAGCTTCTACGCCGATCGTCGAACCGTGAAGAGAACCATATCTGAGAAGTCTCATTCCCCCCGCATTCGTGGACAGGTTTCCTCCGATATTGCACGATCCTTTCGAGCCCAAATCAAGAGGCATCACGAGTTGAAATTCACTGAGATATTGGTTTATTTCTTCTAAAATACATCCTGACTGGCAAACAATTATCCCTAAAAATAGAATGTGAAAGAAACCATATTTTTAGATTAAAATCACTGCTTTATTTATTATAAATTTTTACTTACCACTTGGTGAATCCAAATTGATTATTTCATTCATAAGCTGGGTTGATAAAACAATTTCATCAAATACAGGGACACTCCCACCAACCAGTCCAGTGTTACCTCCCTGAGGAACAACTGCCAACTTCTTTGAATTGCAATACTCAAGAATTTTTGAAACTTGTCCTGTTGATTTTGGTCTCAGTACTAACTGACTCCCTCCTAATATGAAATTAAAGCAATTTAATGCATTGCAGAATAACTGTTCCAATAATATTTTACCTCTAAAAATATGCAACCAATCGACGTTATAAAAGGCAATGTCATCCTCATTCTCTAAAACCATGGATGGTTCCGTCAAAATAGATCTGAAAAACTTGATATCAGTTTCAGTAAGTTTGGCATATGGTCCTCTTTCAAAGTTGTATCTATCCGTGGTAAGAGCGGGTCTAGCATTTTTTGAAAAATTTCGCGTACTAAACAAACGAAATATTGCAGCATTAAGAATACTCCTCATTACATCAAATATGATGCAACCAAGACAGCAAAACTATGCAGAATGAATGGCGAAGGTGACTTTTGTTAACAACAAACCAGGTCAATAGCATACAAAACGAGTCTCACTGATAAGATCATTTGTTATTCAAATTCCTCTTTCACGCTGTTTAGGGTTTAATTCGCAACACGTTCTTGAATTGGTTATTTGCAGATGAAAGGTTTCAGACTTATTGTAGAGAAATATTGCATAAAAATTTTAGATTGGTGAAGCGAATTTATGCAAATTTTAGTGAATTTAGGGAAGTTTTAGCAAAATTTCAAACGTTCGTTGAGTGGCGCCAAACGATCCCTCACCGAACAAAAATGTGCATTTCTTTTCTGAGTAATCTCTCTTGCATCGATTTATTTTACATATACAGCCATATCATTTAATCGTTATTGATTGAGGTCATTATTAATATTTCATAGACAATTTGGAATCAGTACACGTTTATCGGATTTTTATAACGCGAAACAGCCAAAGATAAGATGAACATCTGATCAATGTTCCCAATATTCTATTGAATATTCAACAAAACAAGGTCAAACATATTTATTTTCGTGATGCAAATTTTGAAAACGTGTCAAAGTTGGGTGCCAAGTCACATCAAACTGCATGACATTAGAAAAACAATGTAAAAATGATGTTGCGACATTCCGCAAAATGAAAAAGTCAAGTGTTCTAACTTCAAATTTAAAAAGAAATTTATCCTTCGACTTCTAAGTACACCATCGCTTGATATGAAAACTGTCCAAGATAAGATAAAGCAACGTCATGATACAAAATATGGAAACAAAATTGTTGCTTGCTTTTCTGACGAACATAAAAAGGTACTTTTATTGTTTCATTTTCTTCGCGTATGTTTATATCTATGTAAATAATTCCTGACATTATCACTAATAAAATATTCAATAATTGCACAGTTCTTAGCTAAAAAAAAAAACTTAAGGAGGATTAAGACTGTTGTGTATGGATAATATATTGGACTTATTCTGTGCATCCTGATAATAATGATATGATAATGAACGATATATTTTTTATAATATAAGTTAATAAGTTTAAAGATTCATTGAAAGGATTAATTTGGTACAAAATCTAATTTAGTATAGAAGGCGAATAAGAAATAAAATTCACTTCATTCGATAAAAATATTTCTTATAATCAAATGAAAACAACAATAACTATAACCAATATACAAACAAAGGAATTACAATTAATCTTTGAAGATGAAGAATAAACTTTAATTATACTAGAATTTTATGGAATTTCACGAAATTGTAATTTCCTTTTGGACTCTTGAGATTAATTTGCATGGAAAAGGACTTGGTGAACTTTCATTATTGCCACGCTAAGAGGGGATTATTGTTGACTTGGGAAATTTAATATGAATCTTAAAGGTCAATATGTGGAATAAATCTTATTCGATGGGCTCATAGGGACATCTATGAAGCATAACTGGTGGAATGGTAATCTTTGGAATCAACCATGAATTGTAAAACAATTTCTGAATAAAATGCAAATATTATGAATATTAATTCCGTATTATATCGATCAAACTGTACAATTAATTCTATGCGTTTTTAAACGTAAAATGAGACCAACCTTTGAAACAACAAACTTTCAGGAGTTTATTCTTGTTGATACTGTTGGGCAGAAGTTTATAATTTTGTTGAATCATATAAATATGATAAACATAATATTCATACCATCCTAACTATAATAAGTTTCAAATTCCAAAGCATCCGTATTTAACTAATAGAAGAATACATTATCATTTTTGAGCAACTCACTGTAACACTCCTTTTTCCGCATTACCTCGTTATTTGTGAATATTTGGACAATCCACCATCTGAAATAATAACTCTAAAAATATTATGTAAATATTGAACATCATCATCAACATCAATTAGCTTGTATGGTGAATCATTAAATTATATAAACTGTGCCAAGTTTCAAAGAATTTGAAATTTCTGAACCCAAATTTAATATGGTTAGTTGGTAATGAAAGCAAAAGCATCGACAAGGTTCCATTTTATGAACAATCTTAACCTGGAACTTAACCGGCGCATCATCGCCGGGTTTTAACTGGCAGACCGTGGTTTGCCCTGTGGATCCATGTTGGCCAATCACAGGCGACAACGATGACAACGAAGGCTGCAAGGAAAACAACTGGGTTTACGTTTTTAGATGATCCTGTTGTTAGTTGTTAAAAAAGAGTTAAAAACAGTTTTTAACCTCTGAAAACATGTCGTGCTGTGAAAACAAACTTGGAGTGTAGTGGGACCTCGAGTTAAGAATTTGGTCCGCTGAACTGTGGAAGGATTTCGACTGAGAAACTATAGAGGAGTTCAAGCGAATTAGTTTGCTGAAAAATGGATGGATGGGTGGGTGGATGGATGGATGGATGGATGGATGGATGGATGGATGGATGGATGGATGGATGGATGGATGGATGGATGGATGGATGGATGGATGGATGGATGGATGGATGGATGGATGGATGGATGGATGGATGGATGGATGGATGGATGGATGGATGGATGGATGGATGGATGGATGGATGGGATGGATGGATGGATGGATGGATGGATGGATGGATGGATGGATGGATGGATGGATGGATGGATGGATGGATGGATGGATGGATGGATGGATGGATGGATGGATGGATGGATGGATGGGATGGATGGATGGATGGATGGATGGATGGATGGATGGATGGATGGAATGGATGGATGGATGGATGGATGGATGGATGGATGGATGGATGGATGGATGGATGGATGGATGGATGGATGGATGGATGGATGGATGGATGGATGGATGGATGGATGGATGGATGATGGATGGATGGATGGATGGATGGATGGATGGATGGATGGATGGATGGATGGATGGATGGATGGATGGATGGATGGATGGATGGATGGATGGATGGATGGATGGATGGATGGATGGATGTGGATGGATGGATGGATGGATGGATGGATGGATGGATGGATGGATGGATGGATGGATGGATGGATGGATGGATGGATGGATGGATGGATGGATGGATGGATGGATGGATGGATGGATGGATGGATGGATGGAGATGGATGGATGGATGGATGGATGGATGGATGGATGGATGGATGGATGGATGGATGGATGGATGGATGGATGGATGGATGATGGATGGATGGATGGATGGATGGATGGATGGATGGATGGATGGAATGGATGGATGGATGGATGGATGGATGGATGGATGGATGGATGGATGGATGGATGGATGATGGATGGATGGATGGATGGATGGATGGATGGATGGATGGATGGATGGATGGATGGATGGATGGATGGATGGATGGATGGATGGATGGATGGATGGATGGATGGATGGATGGATGGATGGATGGATGGATGGATGGATGGATGGATGGAATGGATGGATGGAATGGATGGATGGATGGATGGAATGGATGGATGGATATATAGATAGAATGAGGAAAAAGTTCAAAGAAAACTTTCTCACTACTATATTTCATCCTGGCGAAGTTCGGGGGAGGTCTGGAAATGATGGAGGAAGCCTGGAGAGTCTGGAAATGAGTTCTTCTATCAAATTTGAACTGCGTCTGCCCGAGATTTAGAAGGGACAGTCTCTTCTTCTCTGGCACCATTTCCTTCATTCTTATATTATTAATAATTAATTAAAATTTTAATCTTTTAAAGTAATCATTAGCAATTACAAACTTATTCATAATAAAAGGTATTTTTACAAATTATTATTAAAAATGAAAACCTGAAGAAGGAATGGTGCTCAACAACCACCTGCCAAAAACCACGAACGACGCAGAAGTCCGTCATTTTATATTTGAACGAAGTTTTCGATTTCTGCGATTTCTGAAGAATAATTGAATTTTTGCAGCGCAAGGTCTATAACGTTGATAAATTACGATTTATGCAGAAATTTATGCAACGAATAAAGTCAGCCTAAAAATGTTTGCTGAAAAACGTGAGAAACGAGAAAAACTTAAGCTTTGTTTATTGCCTCGCTACGGTGCGATGGTTTTCCCCCTATTTTGCGATAGATTTCAGCAAGTAGCAATATTTTAAAACCAGGCTTTAGATTTAGTCCATTCTTCAGAAACTGATAAAAATAATTAAATTAAAATCTCACGATATTCGGGCGGATGTCGATAATGAACCTGGTTCCCCTGTAAGAAATCCTGAGCATCCCTGGCCAAACGAACCTGTGGATCCTGAGGCTATCCTGGTAAACCACCAGTCCCGTAGAATTCACTCCAATTTCAACGGCATTGTTTTGAGCATCCTTGAACGATTGAAAGATCAACCGATGAAAATGATCACAACTTTTTGGTCATTTAAAGAATGAAATCAATCGAAAAAGAAATAATAAATTGTTAGTTTAACCTTGGCCTCCTGCCTGTGAACGCCGTAGAGAGCGAGCTTCGAAGCGTTCAACAAGAACAAATCATCGGCAGAAGACGAACTTAGTCCACTGGAAAATATTAAACTTTAAATTCCAGATTTATGCATCAATTAAATGTTAAAATACGATCAAATTCTTAAATGTTCCGACATCGGTGCAAGATTTTTTCATGCCAGGTAGAAAGACGACATTACGCTGATGAAGATACGAAATTAATCACTCACCTGTGTGATTTATGGAGTTCGGAGATTTTCTCGACGAGTTCCTGGCTTTGATTAGGATAAAAAGAAAAATTATGGACGTAAGTGGCATCTGACCCGTGGATCTCCAGGGAGTAATCTCCCAACTCTGATTGGACCACGTACGACCCTAGAAGGGCCAGCGTGAAAAAAGAGCAGGGCAATCTACAATGTTTGTTTACACTTTGCAACGTACTCCCTACTGGAAGCGTTGGAAAATATTTGGAATGAACGCTCGGAAAACAACATTTTAACGCTCCGAACAGAAATTAGCAGCAACTTCATTCTCTCACCTCCTCGCGAATATGTCCTTTTGAATTTGCAGACATAACAAGTATCTGAAGAGCGATTAAGAATGAATATTCGTTTAATAATATTGATTAACAAATAAATATCAATGTAATAACAAAATCATGTACTTGTTAAAAACATAATAAACGATTGTACACAACTGAACACGTTAGGTTGATGCGTTCATATTGAGCATTTTGTTGCAAAAATTGGAAGAATATCATCATCTGAAATTCCTTACGACGACGAACATGCATCCAATTATGTATAATAAGCCAATTATTATACCAATTGCAACCAGTTACGTATAATCCCACATCATTACTCTGACATTTTATTTCTACGAGAGATAATGTTAAATTATTCACAATATTAAATCATGCACAAATAATGCTTAATGATCAATTTTAAGCAAACGTGACAACTTTTAATGATGCAGCATATTAACATAATTTAAAACCTCATGAGGTTATTAACATAATTTAAAACCTCGTGAGATTTTCCTGGAGAGAGAGAGGATCGGGAGGGTAAAACTTGACTCCAAACTCAAACCTATATTTCTTACCTGCAAACGTCCAACAATCCTTGAGCACCAGAGTGGCGCGAGTTAAGCAGACGTTAATCGTTCATCCGGTTTGTTTAAATCAACGGAGAAAATGTCTACTCACTCTCTATTTGTTTTGTCAATTTTTTGTTGTAACTGATCCAAGTCTGAATCGATTGAAAGTTAATAAAATGCATTTTAGAGAATGATTAAGTAATTTGTTGAGAATCTAAATCTCCTCCTTCAATACCTTGGTCCCGTTTGGATGCCAGGTGAAGCAGGAAAAATAGTCAGTTTCCGCAAGGTCCAAACTTCTGAAAATCTTTTCGTGAAGATCTTTTCCTGTCGAATTTTTCTGTAAAAACATGAATTATTCATGAGGCACCGATCCCGCTCAAGTTCAGGGAGAAGATTTTCACTTACATCCACCTCGACAGTCAATTCGCTATCATCCAGAAGAAGAATGATGCATGGAATAACTTTAGTCTTCTGCCTATCACGGATGATCTGTTGGATGGAATCGTTTGGCTGAGCAGAAGAATGGATGGAATGATCCGGAACTACTCTGTCCGTGGCAACATGAACAGGCGAGGGGTGCTCCATGGAAAGCTCGTTAAGCAGAGGAGTTTCTTTCGAAAACTTTTGTTGGAACTCTCCAGGTGTCCAGGCTGCTAATGGACTGTCCTTGTGATGGAGAGGATTTTAAATTTGAATCGTTTAATCTCACTTCTCAACTTCAACGTTCACGTCCCACTTGTCGTGAAAGCGGCACTAAAATATTTATGGCGCGTTGAAGTAGCTGGTTGTGATAGTCTAAATCATCTTAGTTAGCCACGGACTATAATCAAATAAATAAAAAAAAATATAAATATAAAGCTGATTGTGATCACCAAATGTAACATGATTTTTCCAAAAAAATATTCAAACAAGATGAAAATGATTTTTAATGCTGCACATTATTAAGTTTGATTTGAAATTCAGACTTAATTCTAGTTCATTACAACAGTTGATAATGACTTTCATTTATTGTAATACTGACATGATGTTAATGAAAGCAACTTGCGTGACTAATTTCTAATTAACCACATGATTTTGTCTGGCTTTTCTTATATTTATTATATTTTTCTGAATTCAATAAGCAGTTAAAAATGTTATTAAAATTGAAAATTTTTAAATGATATGTTTAAAAGTTGAAAATGCAAAAAATTGACATAAACTTGACATGAAATGGATAAAAAAGTGTCCCAGACAATAAAATGGAAATACTAAAAAGCATTCAACATTTAATTCAACAGTCACTTGTTCAAGTTTCAGTTTCTAAGTTCAGTGACAATTCAAGTTGCTGTTCAAGTTATTTGCCAAATTACAATTCAACCAGTATTATTCCATCAAAGCTTACCTTGCAAGGAATCGTATCAGGAGAACAGAACTGCTGAAAAAGTTCAAATTCTCTGATGGAGGAAGAGGTTTGCGTACTGACGTTGCTTTCCTGAGAGTCCTGTCTGTTTTTTACCTTCCTGCTTGTCTTTCCCTTCATTCTTCCTAAAACTTATCCTGACCTGAGCTCCTCTCCGAAACGGTTCAAAAAAATTCCTATTTTATTCATTTTTAAAGAAATTCCTGTTTTATTCATTTTTAAAGAAGAATCGACTTTGTGTTCGATGAATCTTTTTTCTGAGAGGAAAGCGAAGCAGGTGGATCTTTAAAACATCAGCTGTGGTCAGCTGCTTGGGATCGGTCAATGTGGCAAGATGAATGAACGAATTAGCGCCATCGTCCTCGTCTTCATCGTCATCTTCATCATCTCCGCATGCGATGCACGCTGCCCGAGCTGTTTGGAATGTCCACATACAATCATTTCTTTGTTTCCCGGGTTTAAATCACTGACCAATTCTCAGCGACTTTTGCTCCCAGCTTTTTATTAGCTATCCGTTCCTTGTACTGTTGTGTTATTGAGTTTCCTGGGCGGGTAGTAAAATTTAAATTATAAATTGAAATAATCATTTATAGTTTATAATATGATTTTTACTTCAAATAAATTGAATCACTCTTAAGTAGTTTATAATGGTGATTATACATTGAATTATTCTACTTTGTATTAATTTGAGAAATTGTTTTCTATAAAAAAAGGGACGTTTCAATTTTAATTTTTTGTTCAAATTTAAAATTTATAAGATTTCTCATTTTCTAAGAATACAATTGTAGAAAGATATATTTGAGAAGTTTTAAGTTTTTTTATATGATTTTTGATTTTTGATTTTTTTTGATTTAATACTTTTGTTATCAAATGGACGTTCACTAATTATTATTCGTGTCGACAAATATTTCTTTTCATATTTAATTTAATAATTTATTTTACCTCAATACGTCGAACATAAATCTGAAACATTCAATTGCATTTTCACAACTTTCGAAGGCGAAATTGAAGCGTTGAAAAACCAAAGCAATAATCTCACAACAATAGAAAATATGTGAAAAAATAAAATATTACCGTTAAGAATTTATAAATTACATGATAACTTTTAGCAAGTTCAGTAACTAAATGGTTTTACAAAGTGGTAAGTGAAAATTCAGTCGATGCAAGCGTACGTGTCATAAATGTCATTCAAGCGACCTTGAAGTTACTGATTAAAATATGCGCATAAAAATACATCATTAATGACATTAAATGGCTCATTAGCCTCAATTAAGGATAAATAAAACTATTTTTCAAGTAATTTTTGACAAGAAGTGTGCATGGAAAGTATGTAAATGTTCAGTTGTGGAAAACCCCGAGAATGTGACGATCTTTCGAGACAACAGAAACAACAACAACAACAACAACAACAACAACAGAAACAACAACAACATCATCCTTGCAACTGCTTCTTTCATGGTCAATCGAAGCCGTACAAACGAATGCACGTACAAACAGGTACACGGCGGTAACGTCGACGATGGTAACGAGAAAAACCGTGCACAGATGATATTCATGATGATGATCCTGATGATGGTGATGACGATGATGGTGATGATGATGATGGTGGTAGGATTTCACGGCGAGGAGCTCCATGAATCCTCTTCCCCATGTTTGCTCAGCTGTTCGGAATGCAATCCCGCAGAGATTGGTCTCCAGTAATAATATCGCTTTCACTTCCGCAAACAGGATTGGAGGGAAACTCTCCCGGATCCAAATACTTGGAACATCTGAGCTTCTCTCCGAACATTGTATGAGATCGTACCGAGAGAAAGCTTTTAAAGTCTATTTCGATACGGGAGCCTCGATCATGAGATTGCCAGTTTGGTCGATTTTGGCTGAAAGTTTGTAGGGGTCGAGTTGAATGGGGAGCATAATTTGTTCGTCCAACTTGATGCTGGTGCTGGAGTCTGGATTGGTGACGATGCGCAGTTTGGTTCCGTTCTTGTTGGCCTTGACGAGAACGTCGTTAGGGTGGAGGGTGAGACCCAGTTTGACGGATATGACCAGCTTGTTCGAGTCACTCGTCACGTGATAACTGAACGTTGTTTCCTTCTTCGGATGACGAAGGAGGTTGTTGATGTTGTTGAAGGTGGATGAAGCGTTGATGGAATTGGAGTTGTCGCTGTTTTTCGACGGTTTTGAGTTCAGGGGTTCGGATGGTTCCTTGGAAGAAGATTTTGAGAAATCGACAGAGTTTGAAAGACTGTGGTCATCTTGTTCTTTCAAAGAATTGTTGATTATGAAGGCACCAGTCGGCGTTTTGTAGAGGATGGATTCGTATTCGTGTTGCGGCAATGTTTGCGGGGAAGCACTGTAGTTGCTGAGGATGCTCGAGGTAGACGATCCGCCGTTGCTGCTGGAAGGCACACGTTCTTTTTCGCTGATCTCACCTCCAAGAATTAAGTACACGCTTTCGTTTCTGATCGAACTTTTTGGTCTCAATTTTGTTGGAACGGCCTTTTGACGCTGGAATGGCACCACGACAGACGAACGAGATGGAGGAGGAGGAAGAGGGAGAAGAGACTTTTGGGGAGGAATGAAGGCACCTTTTAAGTTCATACTTCTCTGACGGCGATATTGGAGCGTTTGATTCTTGGCACTCTCAGAGGGACTCTGACCGCTCTCTCCGTCGCTGTCGAATCGGAAGACAGAGACTTTGTTTTTGAATAAAACTTTTCGTTTTGATTTCATGGAAGAGACGAACTCGTCGTAGCTGGCTTCGTAACCATCCGGATGGTTCTCGCTTTTCTTCAAAATAGATCCGTGAGCGTAAGTATTTTTGTTTCCAGCGAAGTTCGTTGAAGTTGAAACGCTTTGATACTGGCTTCCGTTCGTAAGGTTTTCAATGCCGCCGGAGTTTGCAAGTTTCGAGTAAACGTTGTTTCTTTTTGGCCACAAATTCTTGCCCTGGTCGTGAGATAACCTCTGGGCCGATCTCAGGTCAAGGGCACTGAATGATTTTTTATTTCCAGACAGCGGAAGACTCCTCCATTGGGAGTCGGAATTCTGGATGGAATTGTTCTCTCGGAGTACCTTGGACGACGATTTTCCATGTTGCGGTGATGCCAGCCTGGAAAGAGGAGATTCTCCCAAGCGGACGAATTGACTGGTGACGTGTGGAGCCGTTTTGGGGTTTATGATCAGAGGCGGCGAAGAGCTTCGACCGAAAAGAGTTGGAAAACTGACCAGCAGAACTGATCCACGTCCTGGTAATGATCTCTGCGTTTGGCGCGAATTCATGAAAACGCCTCGATGTTATTCCATGCTGAAAGTCTGTTTGTAAATAAATTGGCTTGAGAATAGAAGTGTCTTACAGTCATCCCTAAGAGCGGATGACTTCATGTCTTAATCAAGAATATTCTAAACGACCTTAAAGCACGTTTGCATCGCTAGCAGTCGAAAACAAATGCAAACATATGCCCACAGTTAACTCCAAGTTGTGCGAACTTGAGACACGTCGTCTATGCACTAGAGAGACTGCAAATTGCAAACGACAGCTGTTGCCTCGGGGGCTGAGTTGGTCTTTCTACTTGGATGATAACTCGGTCCTTTATATGGATCAGCGAGAAGTATATCGTATGTTTGCGTGGTGAGACAACTAATTTCAGACTGATAGTCTCTCTAGAAAGTCCAGCTCATACGATCAGCTCTTTCAAACGAGTGACGAGTGGATATAAATATTCGACACATTCGGCAAAATGAATCATACGTGGTTTGTTGAGTCAGTTGCTTTGCAATCATTCACCGACTGCAGTATCGGATTGATTTTTCATCAGACACAACATGCATGGTAACGATCCCTGGGCGAACGCCTGGGCAGTGTTTTTTTCCTAAAAAATACGAAGCTGCACGAATTTTGAAATACGAGGAATGAGAAATGATAGTTTAATCTGAAATGATTGGCCAATTAAAACAATTCGTCATTGTTCAATGTCAGACGATCATCAAACATTTAAAACCCTCTTGGCAGCCATCCAGAAAACAAGAATTATTTCAGCTTTTTGAGTTCCAATTTTTAGGAACTGTGATTAATGAGATTACTTTGAACTGCTGAATTTTTTCGAATGTTTTAGATAACATAAAATGTGTCAATCAAATTTGAGATATTGAATTAAAATATCAAAAAAGATTATGGGTATGAAAGAGTTGTTACTAAACTAAATTGTCTGTTTTAATACAATTTTGCTCAAAAATGCATTTCAGGTTAATACGAGTCACATAATGTAGGCCTTATGATGATGGCTTTCATTTTTTATAAGAAAAATTATACGAGAAAACAAAAACTATTTCCTGTATTTCGCAACAAAATTGAAATTTTTTGAATCCACCTTCTTTATTCAAACAGTTGTTTTATGAAATTAAAAATTTGATGACAAATAAAATTCATGTGACTGCTAATCCACTAACTCTGGTGGTTGTTCACACTTGATCTTGAACTGAATGATCAATCGCTTATTATAATTTGTAACCATGGTAATAATGACGATAACAACAACAATAATGACAACAATATTAACAGTAGCAATAATTTCTACGAGCAAATTTGACATATCAACCAACGACCTCATATTCCTGGATTTTGTGCCACACGATGATGTATTCGCCGATATGAGAAGGTTCAATCTCAGTCGGTAGCTTATTCCTTGGAGCAACATTTAGATGAAGTCAGTCCCGATAAACTTGGCAGTCCTATTTTATTTTGTTCGCATGGTTAATTCATTACTTATGATCAAGTGATTCCCTCGATACATTACCAACCCTGGATACAGTTTGCACGTAACTCAAACACAGCAAGTTTACCGAATGTTTGGATCGTTGTACTTTGCTTGGAGACCGACAAGTGGCCACCCCAAACATATCCAACGCTTGGTTCAGCAACCTCACTTTACAAGTGAATTTCGATGGAATTTTTGTTTAAAATACGAAATGCATTCCAAGGGCGGGCGTCCCACGCAAAACTTGACGCCATGAAAATTTTTGGGTGCACGTAGACATGGCTCACGTGCGCAATAATCTATGTGAGACTATGAACAACAGTCTGGTCTCCAAATTTTTTAAGTACAAGATTACCGGGCACATAAATCATCAGAGCAAATTCGTCTTTGTCCTTCACAACAGATATTGTAACATATTAAATATATTACCATCACTAAACATAACTACCTAGTTGCCTATGATTTTAAAGTAACGTTAAGCCTCAGCAAACCCGGTCCCAAAATAATGCAATTTACAGATTTCCATCCCTCAAACACAAAGATCTCGAAGATCGCAATCCAACACTCGAATATAAATTAAGGACCCAAATGAAAACATTGTGCAAGCAAAAAACATCTTCAAAAGTCCCAACTGGAGAAATGAACAAATGGAACAAGAAAAGTCACAGCTCTTAATGACTAATTAATAACCAAGTTGATACAGACACTCAGAAATACATTTGGAAGAGAATACTTGATCCAAATTAATCTAAACCTTTGCAAATTAAACATTATTTTCACATTTATCACATAATATCCTCAAAATACAAAGAAACCACCACATTGCAACCTTCTGTCCTTTGCACAATGACTTCCCTCAAAGCAGAACATTTGCCAATAATTCTTGCTGAGCCTACCAGTCAATAGGTTTCCATATTAAAATTAATTTTCCAAAACAGCAGGAATGCAAAACGCACGCATAAACATCTTGGGTCTAAGACACTAGGTCATGTTGGGCCATTCAACAAATGTAGAACTTTTATTGTAATGTTTAAACAATACAAAAAAACAATTAACAGACTCCATTCATCTACTTATACTCAGATTCCTTTTCTTTCTGATTAATTTCCCAATCAAGAGGTTCATCATATCTCATCATTTTTACATAAGCATCTTTACTTCGAAAGAGGGATGGATCGAGAAAGAGAGGCGTCTTGCCTTTGATGGTGATAGATGAAAAAAGTGAGCTCTTTTTCGGTAGAGTGACATCCTTAGCTGTGAACTTGTGTTCTTTCTTCCTCAGAAAAAAAGAATAAGTCGTTGCAGTAAATGTACCATCATCATCCTTGTAATACATGTCTGTTACATATCTTTTGGTGATCATGTGTAGAAATAAAGGAGTCATAAAGACGCACGCATTCATTCCGAGAGCCAGGGTCAGAGTGGCCGAAGTTGCATTACCCAGTAGTTCTTTAAGGAAAACCGGCTGTAAAGCAACCGCAACAACACTTGTGCTCAGAGAAAATAATTTGATTTTTTTCACACTACTATACATAGTGCCAACATAAACCAAATCCCCTTTAACTGGGTGTTTGGATTCAAAGTGCTCCGTAAATGGATTCTTAAAACTGGAAGCAAATCTTTTTTGGGAATAAAGAACCCCAGGTAATTCTCTTTCCAATGGTATTCCTTGTGGCTGACTCCTGACATGAATAACCATGGCAGACTGTGGCAAGCTCTTAATAAAGCAAAACTTGCTGGCATTCTGAAAAGTGCATTATGTCATTATTACGCAGACTAATCAATCGGGTCAATAATTTTGAATTTACTGTAAAAGCTTCTTTCGCAACTTTGAGCATCTTCGATGGTAAGTGACCGACAACACACGTTACGATAATAGACAGGTGACACTCAAAACATGAAAACGAAGAACTAACATCACTTAATTTGTTTTTATGAATTCATATTAATTCAGATAAGATAACACAAATGTTTGAAATATTTAACTAAATTTTAAATTACTGTTAATAGTAACCAAAATAACTAAATTGTAAATGCAATGAAACTAATGAATCTTAATTTGATCCTGCCACCACAACGAACTTAGAGATAAGAGTTGGCACAAAATTGTCTTTAGCAATCTATAGTTACCATGCATTAATTAACAGTTTCATCTGCTTGACTTCTAGTCATTAGAATACAAGGGGTCCAACATTAATCGCAACTTACCTAGCTTCCACTTTGCTACTCCTGTCCAAAGTTCAATTTTAAATCGATTACTACTTTAATCAAAATCTTTATAAAGCTCTATAGATTCTACCCCTATCACAAAAGCCAAGTCATCACTAAGTCGATGGAAAACTCAGATAAACAAGAAACGAAATTCAATGAAAAACTCTCAGGAATTATTTACATTCAACGCTAAATAAAAAGTAAAAGTTCAAGAGGAATCTGTCACAAAACAAGTATCCTTGAGATCAGACACAAATTTTCTTGAGTGGAACTGCTGCTGATGACTAGAATGTAGATGGATGGGTAAACTAATGTGCTATGTTCACAGATCGTAGTTTCTCTCGTATTCCTCCACCTGCAGCTGGTATTCGTTGTACATTCTCTGGAAAGCTGGATAGTCCCTCATCATTCTAACCAATTCTTTTAGTAATGCCAGATTGTCAAGGCCCTTGAATAAATGAGAACATTTTTAAAACTTTTATAGAGTTTGAAGTGTAATGATACCATCAAATAGCAACAATTATATGAGCAATTTCGATTAAAATTAGCCAATCTTTTGTTTATTTATCCTGGTAGGATGTGAATGTATTATATATAATATATTATATATTATATATATAGTATTATATTATAATATATATATTATATTATAATATATATATTATATTATATATATATATTATATATATATTATAATATATATATATATATATATATTATATTATAATATATATATAGTATTATATTATAATATACATATATATATATATAATATATATATATATAATATATATATACTATATATATACTACATATATATACAGCCCACAGCCAAGGGAGGTGCATGATGGGTTGTGAACAAGACACATTACAAGTGTGCCTTTGCTGATGCTGCTTGCAGGAATGCAACTCATTTGGCAAAGGGTTTTAGATAACTAGTTAACTAATTAATTATTGGCAAATAAATTGAAATCTAACATCAACACAAAATTGCAGTCTTACCATTGTAAACCCAAAATTTTTGTTGGACGAGAAATCTCTGGAATAGAGTGGTGCCAATAGCTCCTGACAAAGACTTCTTATCTTAACTTCCTTGCCTGGAAAACAAATGAAGTAGATTCTATAAATAATGAAGAATGGAAAATCGAGATAGCTCAAGAGATTTGAACACGACTCACCATTGTGCATGAGACGTCTTGCGTAGATCTTCAACCATTCCTGGTACTCCTCTGCCGAGTTCATGGCCAGACTGCAGGCCATCTGATTCTCGAGGTGTGCGATGGTGGCAAGTTCTCTGGAGTGGTGGTCACTTTTATGCATCATCATTGCCTTCAGGGAAGGTCTACAAAATCGTGGAGATTAATTAGGTGCTTTGCACTGTGACACGAATAACTTTAAGATCCAATTATAACACTCAATATGCATATTTTCAGCCCTTTTCATTCGAGCAGATAACTAGGGCAGTCTAAAGATTGACTAAATACAAATAAAAATGCAGATGCAGTCATCTCAGACAAAACCCACTTTATCCTCGGAAGAACTTTCTTCAAGTGTCCGGTTTTGCACGTGAACGATTCGGATATCATGGAAACTGAGTCTGATTTTGATGACAGAAGAATCCTGAGTTGTAAATAAAAACAAATGACATATTAACTATTAAATTAGGTTCAGCATGAAATAATAATAATAATAATAATTAATTTATAACTTCAACAAGGAATTGTGAAGAGATAAATCATTAAACTCATGGAATGATTTAAGTGAATCATTCACTCACCAGCACTCCATGTCTTTTGAGTAGGAATAACTCCTCCCGTTCGACAGCACGAACAAAGGCACACCATCCTCCTTAATGAAGGAATAAGTGATGGATCCTGACTCTCCTTCAATATTTAATTGAATTAATTTAATGGAAACAAATAAATTATTTAATGCAATTATAAAATGGAAGACATTTTGAGGGAAAACTAAAAAATTTAAACGCAAAAAACCTCTGAACAAATGCTCCATTGGTTCATTTTTAATTAGACACTTCTTATTCTGGAAATCCCTAAATAAAGACAAAGAAAAAATAAATAACAATGTCACATAATATTACGAACACTAACAAACATAAAAACATTATATTACATTATAAAATACATATTCTCTAAATAATCATAAAAAAAATCCCTAATTTAGGAACAAACTAATAAACTGAAAATTCAGAGAAAATGCAATTTAAACTGAGCCCCACCAGAGCGACAGATGACCGGTCGTAGTGATGACCATGACAAAACAATCGTGGCACTGGTAAAGAGCTGGTGCTGCTCTAAGCTGAATCGATGGAAACATCATCCTTCCACAAGGAGTGGAATAAACGTGGAGCATGTTGTCATCAGTGATGGCAGAGTAAAACTTCCTGGGAGACAAATCAATTATTGTCAAATCAATGTAATCAACATCGATTAACATTGGATTGTAAACAAAGTCGGGCGTTGGTAATAAAAACGAGTAATTCGTGCAGAGATACGAGCACAACAACACGACATCCGCTCGAAAATGCTTCCTAATTAATTATTCGATTAATCGATCCGAGAACATCACCGACTCGTTGGCACTGGAAATGATGACTGGCGAAGGCAAAAGAGTCTCCCAGATGGTGTTGTCGGCCTTTTGACACCTGACCGTGGTAGGAGACTGCCAGTCCGAGGGGGTCGACTTTGCAATGGTCTCCAACACAAAAGGCCTTTCGTCCTTGTCTGGTGATGTATACACCTGAGAATTAGAAGCAAATTGGCTGGATTGATGGTCAGTTAACTAGAATGAGTTATAAATGCAAAATTGTTGTAACGTATTATAACCACTTATTATTAATGATAATTAAAATAATATTTCATTTTAACAATTGTTATAATGCGTTATAAACGTATTAATGATAATGAAAATAATTTCATTTTAGCAATTGTTCTAGAAAGGATTAAAATCAACAGCAGCCTTGAGAAAAACTAAAAGATATATTAAAAAATTGCTCACTTTATGAGTTTGGGGGCTCGCCATTTTGCGAAGAAGTGGTAAGGAAAAGGCATTCATTCGACAGCTGTTCTCAGCACTAAAAACAGGATTTGCTTGGGGCTTTTAAAACAAAAATGTAACAATAAATGGTTAATGTAAATGTAGTTCAAATGTTTCACTATCTAGAAAATAAATGGTTAATGTAAAAGCTTGTTGTAAACATATTATATGGAATTCCTCCCCAAGAGTGCCAATGAAAATTGGGTTCAAAACACAACACATTACCACAATAACGCAACCATCTAATAATGTAAAAATGCAGAACTATTAAAAAATATAATATATTTATATATTATAATACTTATAACCATAACTATAATTATTATAAAATAATTACTAAATAAATAAATAATAATAATAAACCATGCACAAGTTTATAACTATTCATGCTGACCACTGCAATGATAGGAGTGGAAGGTGGCTGAGCATTTGTTTGGTTTGTAATTCTGGCTGGTGTTTCGACCAGTTTGTCTTTCCTCGGTCTTCCACGTCCGTCCTTCTTCTTCCTCGATTCCTCGACTCCCTCAGCACCTTGGATTCTGAAATGTTGACATTTAATTACAATATTTAGTGTGAAGTTTGTATTTAGTTTGAAAACAATTTGTTACATTTAGATTTATATTTAAAAAGTTAAAAAAGAGAGATTAATTAAACCAACCTCTGTTGATTTTCATGACAAGGTGTTGCTTGACCCACAACTGTGTATTTGTTTTGAGTCTAAAATGGTGGATTGAAAAGAAATAAATTAGTAACAATATCTCAATTCAAAACATTGAATAAATCCATTAAATTAGTAATAATATCTCAATTTAAAATGTTCGGATTGAATCGATTCAACGTCAACCTCCATGGGCTCGGGATGATCCTGATTGGGGACAAGAGGAGTGACTTCCATGGGTTGGACCCCCTGGTTATTCTGCTGTGGTTCAGTTGCACCCGAACTGCTGACAGCGACAGGTGCTTCTTCCACGTGGTTCGACGGGGCTTCATTCTGAGGGAGCGAATTCTCCTTCAATTTCGTCATCTCGGAAGTCGTCAACTCTTTCTTCTCAACAATAATGGTGCTCGTTTCCGTGGAAGACGAAAACTGAGGGGCAGACTGTTGCTGGAAGCTCGTGTAAGGGGTTGGAACTCCACTGAAAAGGAAAGTAGAAAAGATATTCTCAGATTTGAGACTTCTTTTGAAAATAATCATTTTAAATAAAAATCAAATTCTAACTTAAAACAATTTCAGACACTCCAGGAGTTTCAGAAATGTATGTCTTAAAAGCTCACCTAAAATCAGTATGCTGAGAAGCCAGGAATATGGGTGTTATCTTCCTCTTGCCGTCCTTCGTTCGAGTTTCAATCTGTCTATTCATCAGCTGGAATTACGCATTGGGTTTAAAATTAAAACTGAGATATTACAACTTGATCATTGAGTGATGTATGTAGTAATAATAAGTCTGAAGTAACAACAAGTTTGTAGTATTAATAATTCGGTAGTTAATAATAAGTCAGTAGTAATAATAAGTTGGCAGTAATAATTGTTAACCACAATGATCTGCAATAGGAGTCGCAAAAGGATGTCACCTTGACAGGAGAACTGGCACTGGCTGAATGGTCCGATTCAAGAACTTGCAGTGTGCTTTTCTCGGGCGGTTTGGAATGGTCTTCGGAATGGCAATCGACCTGCGACTCGTGATCGTTCTCCGAGGCCTCGAGAAACTCGACGGACTCGATGAAGACGTTCGTGTCCTTGCTTCCGAAGTTGGATTCGCCGCTCAACACCGTTTTGCCGTAAAGTTTCTTGTGGATGGCAATCTGAAAGGATGCAGTTGTTTACTTAAAATGTACGAACATTATTGCTTTTTATCAACAATTTAAGAAAAGGACAAACTGCTTCCTGTTGTGACAGCGGAACTCCGATCTCTTCTGTTGGAAATCCAAAATATGCAACTGTTCCGTCCCAAGCACAACACAACATTTCAGACCCGTTGCTCGACCTGCGAAGTTGAAATTAAAAGTTAAAAGTAAACAGCAATGACTTCACCATTTACATCAGGGTCAATGAATCACATTAATTATTAATTTAAACATAACACAAAAATTAACATTCTTAATTGCAAACATTGTTCCTTGTAATCAAAAAAACACTGAAGATAATAACGTAGCTGTAATAGTTAATAAAAATAAATTAAAAGCCGGCCTTCAGTGTTACCAAACTTCGGTTAGCAACAACACAGAGCGTAATAAATAATAGATTATAATAAACTAGTTACTTTAATTAATTGCTTAACCACGTGACTAAAAATAGCCAGGCACAAGCTAAGAAGCGTACCATGTTATGTCGAGAATAGGTTCAACGAAAAGGTCATGCAGGACGATCAAAGGTCTCTTGAAGCACGTGGCCTGCAATAAACATTGTAAGTCATAAATTAATAAATAATAATGCAACTCAAATTTGAATAATAACATGCTTGAGATCACAAATGCAGAGACGAAACTCACCCAAATGGAAATTGATCGATCTTTACTGCCAACTGCGCACACCACGTATTCCTTGGCCTGAAAATAAAAGTAAGGGCAACTAAATTTGATCGAAATCAAAACATTATAACCATATTGAGATATTCAACAGACACATTTAAGTAGATTGCTGTTGAATAATTACGGCTAATAATAGAACGTAATGTCTCGTAAATGCCGAAGCGACATACCTTCCCGCCTTCACTTTGCGGTCTCTCCATAATTCTTGGACTGAACCTCTGAAATTAAGAAATATGCAATCTCATGATTTTAGATAAATTGATAAATATTTTAACAAGTAACACTAAAATACATCTTATTGAAATAAATGTAATTAATTAATTTAATTAACACTTAATTAATTCCTAATGTTAACCTACCGCACAAGTGACCGCTCTCCTGTGCCCCACCAAATCCAGGTTGGTTTTCCACCCACTCCTGTTTATGATCTGAGCGGTCGGTCCCGAGTTGTTCATGGCATGGGCAGTCACGATGCATTCTCCGTCGGGCGACCAATCGAGTCTCAGGACCGGGGTCGTGCCACCACACTGCGGGAGATTATTAATTATTAGTTTGTCATTAATTAGATTATTAATTATTAGTTTGTCATTAATTAGATTACTAATTATTAGTTTGTCATTAATTAGATTATTAATTATTAGTTTGTCATTAATTAGATTAGTAATTATTAGTTTGTCATTAATTAGATTAGTAATTATTAGTTTGTCATTAATTAGATTATTAATTATTAGTTTGTCATTAATTAGATTATTAATTATTAGTTTGTCATTAATTAGATTACTAATTATTAGTTTGTCATTAATTAGATTATTAATTATTAGTTGTCATTAATTAGATTAGTAATTATTAGTTTGTCATTAATTAGATTAGTAATTATTAGTTTGTCATTAATTAGATTATTAATTATTAGTTTGTCATTAATTAGATTATTATTATTAGTTTGTCATTAATTAGATTATTAATTATTAGTTTGTCATTAATTAGATTAGTAATTATTAGTTTGTCATTAATTAGATTATTAATTATTAGTTTCTCATTAATTAGATTATTAATTATTAGTTTCTCATTAATTAGATTATTAATTATTAGTTTGTCATTAATTAGATTAGTAATTATTAGTTTGTCATTAATTAGATTATTAATTATTAGTTTGTCATTAATTAGATTATTAATTATTAGTTTGTCATTAATTAGATTATTAATTATTAGTTTCTCATTAATTAGATTATTAATTATTAGTTTCTCATTAATTAGTTATAAGTTTGATATTTCAATCGAGTAAAATATTATCATGACAAGGATTTAATACGAGATTATTTAAATTACTTATTAAACATGTAAAAGATTTATTGACAGGCACTACGTTTAATGCAACGGAGCATTAAACATACTGCCCTCAATTGCAGCCTCAGGAAAATGAATAAAAAATAATTACAAAAATAATTAAAATGCAAATTAATTTTTAGAGGCAATTTGAAACATCAAAAGGTCATACTTCTTTGAACGGTTCCTTGATGCAACTTTCCAGCTGCCAATCGTAAGTCCTCCAAACTCGGACCGTTTTGTCGTCCGACTGACTGGCCAGGTAGCTGCCCACGGGGTCCCAGGTGACGCCTTTTATCATCCCCGTGTGCCCCCGAAGAACTGTCACTTGTTCTATAAATAAAACCTCATCTTGAAAATCTCAAAAATTACGAATCACTAATATTAACAGCCTCAATCTGTAAAATTTTAAAACTATGAGTTGCTGTTGTGATGAAGTGATATTAATTATTAATGAATAATTAATCATTTCATGGATGATTATTGTTTTGACTTTCATAGCAATAAGTTCGTTTACATGGTGCCAACATGCATAAATGGCTTCAGAGGGTTTAACTTGCCTGGAAATTTGTGAGCATTCCAGATGATGATGGTGTTGTCAACACTGCAAGAAGCCAACCAGACGTTGTGAGACGACCATGCAACACTCAGTACATCTGCAAAGAATTCAAAACATATATCTCCTTGCTTCTTTGCCATTAATAATATTATGATACGACGTGATAAGTACATCTACATCAACATGTGTGACTTGCAATTCATAACAACATCAACTTACATGACTTGAAAATTATGACAACAACAACATCAGCAACAATGAATTAAACTTGCAACAATGAATGAATGAATTAATTAATTAAACTTGCAACAAACCTCCTGAATGTCCTCTTAAGGTTGAAAATGTTCGCCACGATTCGATGTTCATCATTTTGCTTCCTACATTCGACATGCCAGGTTGCCTATGGCATCAAAAGCAGCAACATTAACAGTAACTTAATCTTAATAACAGTTATTCTATAATTTTGGTGCACAATTAAAACATCATGAAGAGTTGAAATTATTTTGTAATGGATCGAAGATGTGACATAATAGGATAAATGATGAATATTTTAAAAGTCGTCTGCCACTGACCTGCTCACTTGCCAGATCATGATGAGTTTGTCGTCGCCGGCAGATGCGAGGTACTTGCCGTCCGTAGACCACCTCACACAGTTGACGCAAGCTGATAGACAATTCAAGTTTAACAATTTACGAAAAATAATAAATAAATAATAAGTTGCCTCCTATTTTGTTATGTGTGCTTTGCAAATGAACATGTTACTATTACTTATTTGTTTGTGCACGGATAATATCTATAATAAACCTATAAATAAATAAAAGTTCGATTCAAACAATCAACCTAGGTGATTTTCCATCTGGCACAAGATTTTTGGCACATTTGGATCCTTCTCGTGGCTCTCCTCTCTTACTGGTTCCATGTTCCATATGACTATTTTTCCAGTGTCGGAACTATCACCTGATAATTGATGGAATTTAGCATTCAATAGGTCAATGTTTCAAGAATTAAGTTATGATTCCTTTGGATTACTATAATGTTTTCCATATATTTACACAAAAAATCTTGTTTCTAAAACAAATTCTTAACCTTGCCCTCCTGTTGCAAATCTCGATCCATCGGGATGTATATCCACAGAAAATATTGGTTGTCCTGCAGTAATAAAGTGTGGATTTCTTAGAAATCATCATTTGCTTAAACATTCCGATTTGCATGGATCTGATAAAGCAATGCACCTTCATCGCAACAAAAACAAGTTGCTAACATTGCTTCTGATTACTTTTATGTTGACTAAAATATTGTTTTATTCGCATAGACTAATCACGATTGTGAATCGCAGTGATTCTTAAGTTGTCAACGTAATGGCCAATACATTTTACAAATTTAATAAAATGACTACTAATTGAACAAAATGAATGAGGTTAATATTTACTCTTGTCGTTACTCATGTGAGCGACCCAAGTAGGTTTTAATAATCTCATGACTCGATTTGTGCTTGATTGTACAATTTAAATTTTTTTTTCTGAAAATCTTGGCTGGCGATAATCCGATTGAACAGAGCGGGCAACAACAACTATGTTTTTACATGAAGATAACGAATCCAATGATTTATTGAAAAAGTTTATGAAAATCGATTTCAATAACTTTTATAAATGATTTTCTTTACAAAATTAAAAAATAAATTATTTAGTCATCCACTTTGAGAAAAGACTATCAGCGACATTTTTTCTAATTTTGTTTTCTAACATGTCGAGATGTCGAGGCTATCTGAACATCATTCTGTTCCCAGAAGCTGAGTTTAGACTTGTTATGGTTCGCATAGATATAGCATTTGAAATTTTTTTACGCCGATAGAACTTTTAAACTGACATTTTGTTCCAAAAACTAATATTTGATGAGTTATACCATCTTAATACGCACCTCCCAAAAGAGGCTATTCATAATTTGAACTTAAGCTATTTATTTGAGCATGATAATGACAATGTCAATGAAAAGCTTTTAAAAGCGAGTAAATTGTTTAGCAATTAGAATATTAAGTCAGTAATTTTATTAAAACTCTTGCAAACAAGCGAAGAACGCGTAGCGTGTTTCACTGATCCTGTCAGCATTAAGAAGCAGACGGTTGAATCAATAATTAATGAATCGACATCCAAACAGATGATTAGTTTCCAGACAAACAATTTGACACGAAGGATGAGATTAGAAATTAATTGAACCAATTTGGAAGGTATTTTTCAAAAATCCTAGATGAAACTCTCGTGTAAGTAGGCTGAATTGCTCCTACCGTTAAAAGGGTAGGTAACCTAGGGTTAAAAAGGTCTCAATAAATATTGAAATGTGAAGGATAGACTGAATTAGAGGGCCATGTTTGACACGGCACATCATTTTCCAAATTAACTAACAAATCATGAAACTATAACAAATAATAAAAGCTTCCTCGATTACTAAAAATTTCTCGCTAGATATTATTGGTTTATTTGCTCTTAGTGATCGTAAAACTTTCAGCCTCCAGGTGTGAATTATATCATTTGGCACGGAGGTCTTCAGGGGCATGACATCCTTCTCAGGCCAGGGGGGAACATCTTAATGGACAGTTCCTCAGTTTCTTGTGCCCCTTATAAACATGAAGGCACCGACGTGGCCCTGGGAAAATGTTTATGGCCATAGCCCAAGCAGATTTTAGCAAAAAAATGTTGAGATTAAGCTGGAATTGAATAATTTTTTTGGGATATATAAACAAATAAATAAAATAATAAGATATCAACCGTTATATTTAATTTATCAGTTTAATGAATTTAAAGTTTAACAAATTCATATTTTGATGTAAAATACTTAAGTTATAATTAATATTATCATTTGTCGTACAACAACTGTCGTGTCAAAAGTGCTTAAAATGACACTGAACAAATATTTGGAATTTTCAAATTTTTCAAACTCAGTGGCGTCTCAGTGACTTGAAAACATCAACAACAGACACGTACAACTTAATTAGGTGTCAAAACTTTTATTTTGGTTACAAATTAGGGATTTTTTAAAAAAGTACTTTAAAAAGTATTTACAAACTAGTTCACCGAAAATATTCTCAAGGATTCTCAAACGTTTCTAAATAATTTTCTCTTTTAAACTGAAAAACACTCCATTCAATAAAATTTAATAAATAATTCAATATTTAATTTAACAGTACTAGCATAATTTATTTATTCATTAAACATTACAATAAAAACATTAAGACATTATAAAGCTCGAAGTTTTGCTGACCAAATTTAAAGATAACTCAAAAGAAACCGTTAAAGAAGCATAACATTCCGATTCCACGTGGGAAAAAGTTGATCTTCGTCGATGACGTACGCGAGTCACTCGGAGGTTTGTAATGAGGAGTTGCCGGAGTAATTGGAGGCATCTGACAACACTCGCCTGACAATTCGTCAAAAATGTCCAGCGGAGTCGTGGGAATTTTCAAGAAGGATTTTCAACAACAACTAAAACAATTTGAAAAAAATTCGAGAAGAAAACTAAATTATCTAAACATTGTTTGGTGAATTGTTTTAGGATTGTTTGATAATGGTGATTTTAATGATAACGATAAATTATTATTAAAATTATTAACACCAGCAACTAGTTTACTTAATTACTTAATTACTAATCGATAAGTATTATTATATAATCACAATGAAAACTGTTACCATGGTTCTCCGATTAAGGGAGAATTAAAAAAAAATAGTAATTTCTTTAATTTTACAACATTCATTTATTAAAAAAACAGTATAAAAATAACCACAAAAAGTAAAAAACAGCAAATGGCAGAAGTAAATGCTTTCGTTAATGAGGTTATCACTCACTCCGGCAATGGATGGCAGCACTCACAGGCTCGGAAAGGAGTTGAGGACGTGAGTCCGCGTCTCTCCACGTGGGATGACACGAGTTCGTAGCCATGGCAACAAGATGGCGTGTTCATTAGGATTGCGTGGGAGAAATATTAGCCTCGTGACGGTTATGGTTGGCGAGAGGGCAGGTTTATAGGTTGCACGTGACACGACCATGATACACGCAACCAATTATTGGACGAACATTCACTCACTCACTCACTAACTCACTTTCCTGGTGATTACGGCGGATCGTCGTCATCATCATCATTGTGATCATTATCATCATCACCATCCAGCCACTGATTGGGTACATGGTTAGGTTGGATGGACAGACAAATTGTCTTTTTGCTCTTCACGTTTTCCAGTCACGACAATTTTCCCTGGGAGCAATGTTTAAATATTCTATTTCCCTAGTGAGAAGTGGATGCATGGATGGATGGATGGATGACTGGATGAATGTTGAATGGATTGACAGATGAATGCATGATGGATGGAGGAATGGAGGAATAAATCCACCTAGAGATGTTGCATCAGGATGGTGCCCACATGTTTTGTTTGGTGTCTAGAAACAATCTCTCATGTGGGAAGATGCCAACTCTTCTCTCCGGTAATTGGTTCTGCCAACACTTCTAGAAAACAGTTCCGTGTCTGCAATCGGTGTCCCTGCATCAATGCATTGCTCCATGAACCCCAATT
>JAJTWR010000260.1:100000-150000 GCA_021613335.1 Whitmania pigra
ATATGATAATAATGAATTGATTAATACTAATATTAATATTATCATTATTATTGTTGTTGTTGCTGGTTATAATAATACTTATTCTAACATTCATAAAATGTCTACGTTATTATATTATTACTGTTGCTGTTGGTAATACATTCCACGGAGCAGTAAAATTATCGGTCCAAAGGAGAAGAAAATATCGAATCTGAGATGTTGTTCAGTCCTTAAAAATGGACAACTTGCATCACTGTATGGACATGTAAGGCCAGCTGAATGTGCCGCCGCTCAGCAACATGTCCCTGATGAGGGTCTCTATGGGCGTCTTGCCCACGAGTCTGACGAAGAACAATTGCTCGATGACGTGGGCAGACACTGTCCTTAACGAGGGAAGTCTGAGGAGAAGTTTGCCGAACCTGGTCGGCTGGTTTGGGTACTGAGTCCTCACGTATTCTTCGAGGGCGCACTGTGACTTCTCCTGGATGCTCTCGATGTGAGCCACGTCTGAAATGCCGCAGGCGTCTGCCAATGGAAATGAGAATTGGTTCGTTGTTGCAGAAGAGAAGGGGTGAATAAATTATTATAATTTAGAAGATAATGATGATGCTTTTTATAAATTATCGCGTTTAAAAATATCTGCTTTTTCTTATTACTTAAATTTTTTAAATTACTTGTAAAGTAAAAATAATAATACTTGCTTAATACCAAGAACAATGATATCAGAATGAAATTAATATTCTTATTTTATGCAACAAGGAATTCAGTGCATGATTACATTATGCATACATAAACATATTCAAATACCCATGTTTAATTTCATTCAAATTATGAAATGTTAAGTATATTATTTTAATTTAATTATATTGATTTATTCATTAATGCATAAATTGTTAAAGTAGAAATTATCTTATTTAAATCGTTGTGAGTGCGAATTTTTAATAAATTTTAATAACATCGATCGTCGTGAGGCTGAAATCTGTTCATCAACAAAACTAGTTTTTAACTCTTGTTAAAAAAGTGTTTCAATTTAAATAAATACCAACACTCAGTTTACGAATGTTAAGAAATTATTTGTTTGTCGATAAACATTCAAATAAGATTTTGTAAATTTCTGACAAAGAAATTGAATTTTTAGTTACTAAACTCAAGTAGCAGATTGTTTCATTTTTTTCAAAACTATTTATATGTCTTATTTGTTACGAGGAATTATTGTCATTCAATATTTTTAACGCTATTTAAATAACACACTCCTTTTGAAACGAGAACGTAGAATGAATAAGGTTAATGGCATTGAATGAAGGCAGTGAATGAATGCAGTGAATGAATGCAATGATTGAGTACAGTGAATGAATGCAATGATTGAGTGCAGTGAATGAATGCAATGATTGAGTACAATGATTGAGTGCAGTGAATGAATGCAATGATTGAGTACAGTGAATGAATGCAATGATTGAGTGCAGTGAATGAATGCAATGATTGAGTACAGTGAATGAATGCAATGATTGAGTGCAGTGAATGAATGCAATGATTGAGTGCTACATTATGAAAGCAGGGCACTTGAGAAACCGCAACGTTGGCTGCTGTGTGGAGCAATCAATGCATGAAGTTAGTCATGCGTGCCTCTTCTATCTCCCTGTTTGTTTTGCATAAAACCAATATTCTATTCTCTCTTTTAACAATATTTTGTTTATTTTTTACTTTAAAAATAACTAAATAATTTTTTTGTTTTATATTTTCATAAACAATAAATTAATTATTTTATGTTTTTAAAATCAATATTCTGATTTATTAGTATTTTAGTTTCAACATTATAGATTTGTTTATTTTCCACCTGTGTGACTTTATTTTGAATATTTTGTTTAATTCTTCGATTTTATCGCCACTTTCCGGGAAAAAATTCTTTCCAAGAATCTCAAGAGAAATTATTTCTTGAGAAGTCATTGCTATTGTGGTTGTTGTTATTATGGCTGGTATGATTATTGTTGTTATTATTTTTAAGATTAATAATGTTGGCATTGTTGTCATTGTAATTACAATCAATAAGGTAACTAGTATTTAGTTATTAATTTTACCATCGTTACCGTTACTATCGTAATTATTCAAAAAGTACGTCCGATACATAGAGTAGCGAAACTGATAGAGGGACGGAGTAATGAAGAAAGTTCGAACTGATGAAATTCACATGGATGAGTTGTGCCGGTGTCGAGTTACGGCGGAGTTTACGAGGAGGATCTTCTTCTCAAGACCGTGACACGAAGTGACCTTGAAAAATTTCCAACGAAACCCGATCCGCATTCGTGCTGAATTACGGCAACCAACCTGAACTGAAGATGACGATCGCCTTCAAGCAACTGTACTCCGCCGAGTCGACGTGCAGAGCTTTCAGCTTTTCCACCTGCTCCTGGAAAATGCGGATGTTATCCATGAAGGCGACCACTCGATCCGCGGCCATGGGGCTGGCGTGGAGTCCTGCCGCTGCCAGCAACGGAGCCACGTGAAGGGGCATGGAACATTGGGCGGCATTCAAGACGAAGAGTTCGCTCCAGCCCAATCTCAGGAGAGCCACCTGGTCGGTTACTTGGAGATCTGGAAAGAAGGGAATGTTTCTGGCCCATTCCACCGCGCTGAAGAGAAGTCTGGCTGCCAACTCGCAAATGTTTTCGATGCCCATGAGGTTGTTGGCCTGCATGCAGTGGCTTCCGTACCTGGCCGTGCCAGGGTATGGCTCTGCCCTAAGAAGCATGGACACGAAGCCGCTCAGGTAGCTGGTGTGGTGGCCATTGATGCCGTGCATGGGGGCCCCCGGATTCGAGCCGAACGGCACCAGCTGACTGGCGTAACCCGAGTGTTGGTTTGGAGGTATGCGACCCCTTTGAACTGCTGCAAGATAAGATTCTACATTGAACGACTACTGTTAACCCAACTGTAAAAGTTGTTATTGTTCTTGAAAACATGAAGATTAAATAATTTTTTGTTTAATAATGTTTTATTAATATTTTTATACAATATTATTACTGCTAAATAAATTATGAATGCCTTTGTATTTGTAGATAAATATCAGAATTTATTTTCTTTTTAATGTGCATGTTTTTTTTTTATAAAATAAAATATTTTGTGCACAAATTGTGATTTTAACAACTCAAATGATGCAAGAATATTTTGTATTTCTCTCGTTCATGCATGAATTTTTGCAATTTAAAATAATTATTAAATTTACGAAAACATCAACTACAATAACTTGATCATACCATATTATTACTTAAAATTTATTTTATTAATGTCCATAACTTTTATTATTACTTTTAAATTTTCTTTGTATTATTAATATTTCTATTATTATTATTATTATTAATAATAATATTATTACTACACCATAATTATTATTCAACCTTTATTGTCCTTCTTACCTTCCCTCCTCATGCCGACTTTGAGGCATTTTTTGAAGCGACAATACTGGCACTGGTTTCTGTGGTGCTGGTCAATGGGGCAGTTTCTGCTGCCTCTGCACGTGTAGGTCAGGTTCCTTCTGACTGACCTTTTGAAGAAACTCTTGCAACCCTCGCAGGTGAACTGACCGTAATGCTTCCCTGAACTCTTGTCACCGCAGACAACGCACTCGACGTTCGTTTGTTGGTTTTGTTGGTGGTGATTTTGTTGCTGCTGTTGCTGCTGTTGTTGTTGTTGTTGCTGCTGTTGTTGTTGCTGTTGTTGCTGTTGCTGTTGTTGTTGCGTCTGTGCGTGGTGCTGTTTTGGTTCGTTGTTGGGCGTGTTGTGGTGGATGTGATGCGCGTTGCTGTTGGTCTGCGGAAGTCGTTGTATGGGTTGAAGTTGTAGTTGTGACTGTTGCACGGAGGGAGCCAACGGGTTCATGCCGTTCTGATCCTTGAGGTCCACTCCTCCCCAGGATGAAGGGTTTGCGGTCATACCACCCGGTATGTGGCCCATCACTTGCATGGTCATGTCAAGTTTTGATCTTTCTTGGTAAGCTGGAATATAATTCAGTGAATTGCTTTTATCCATACATTTTGTCATAATTCGTAACACAATTTGAACTTGAATTATAATTCACAATAATTGTTTGTCGGAAGTATGACAATTGAAAATGTTTTTTTAAACAAATTTTTAATTTTTAATTTTGCATACAATATTTTAAAAAAATGATCAATTGGATTGCACACGAATGCATGCAGAAAACAACATCATTCGACATAATCGTCTTGTAACAATTCACAACAACATCAACATATAACTACAACAACAACAGAAACATATAACTACAACAACAGCAACATAGAAATCTTCACAGGATTTTTTTGCGCGTGGAAAAAGTCAATTTGAAAGAAAATTGTTGAAGATGCGTTCTGGATAATTCAATACGTTCCTTCGAACGTCAGCTGGCCAAAAGTGTACAACGGCTCTGGCTGCACGCCAGTGTACGTCGTCGTGTGTAATTGTGTGTGCGTGAGCGAGTGAATGAGTCTGTCCACAGTATCTTTGTTCCAGCCAGTCAGTGGTTTCTCCAGATTTTCCGGCTCCCTCGGGGGAAAGAACACGTTAATCCTGCAAATACCCTCTCCATTTCCTATTAGATTAAACTGGCATTACGGCCTTCAACATGATAATGCTGCTCCATGCACATCCCTACTTTCAACGCTGGAAAATTGAATTGAAAAACCTGCTACATCTTCTTCAACGCGCCTATCAGTTTTATTACAACTTTTCGATCGACACATTTACGATGCAGTTATGAGGTTATATAAATATAAACGGAATATTATTGTAAAGCGGAGAGCGATAAATTATCATTGAGCAATGATTGGCGCCTCCTCTCAGAATCGTTTCATTATGCTAATGAGTCGTGATGGTGGTGATGATTACGATGATGGTGGAAAGGAAAACCACAAGCATCTAAGTGCAGATGAAATCCTGAAGAAAACTCGTTCGCTGGTCTGACCTTTGCACCCACCTACCGGTTTCCATGGCAGCCGAGCAATTTTGTTGCGGTGTCGTCAATAGGACGAGGTGAAAAGGGCGTGACCGCCGGTCACACGGACGCGTTCTGATTGGTCGTAGCGGGGAAAAAATTATGCAAATGAGGCGAATCGGACTACAAGAGGTCACCGGGTTATCCAATGAACATCAAGTTTGCCGGCTGCATCTGCCTGGCCTACTTGTACAACGCTGCCTGAGGAACTGCCGTGAATGGAACAAGAAAATGAAATATTTTGTAATATTGGAAATTGAAATATTTTAAAACATTGGAAATTGAAATATTTTAAAACATTGGAAATTGAAATATTTTAAAACATTGGAAATTGAAATATTTTAAAACATTGTAAATGAAAATTGGAAATAAATTCAATATATCTAGAATAATGGAATTTAGTTTAAGTTATTTTAAAATAGGTAAATAGGTAAATTTATATATATGAATCTTTAAATATTCAGAATGTTTAAAACCACTTTAAATCAAGTTGAAATTAAATACTAAAGTTCAAAACCTGGTTATTCAATCATAATTGATTGGCGTTAAAGATAAAATTTGGTCATCGAAACAAGAAACTAATAATTGTCAAAATGTTGCATCTTAATCTGTTTAAAAAACATTTACAACACAACAACACAATTTATGACTGGAAAATGTGGATATTATGAAAGTAGTTTTTGGTTGTTATTTTAGTATTAATAACAATAAAATTAAATTAATAATAAAATTATTATTATTATTATTATTAACTTTTATCTCGTGATTGAGAAATTCAACCATTACCAAAAAAATCCTGTAATCATTCATTGGCTTTCATTTTTGGATGAGTAACTTATTTCAAGTATTTTTAATATTAAGTAGTTGTGTTATGTCAAATAATTGTCAATTATTACAACTTTAAGTTGATTTAAGTCATTTATTTCAAATAATTATTAGTTAATACGAACAATTTAAAAGTCAATTCAATTATTTGTAAATGAATTCAAATTATAAATGACGTAATTTCAATATTTTAAAATCATTTCATAAAAATACGACTCGTCAACTTAAAAATAAAAGTAAACAACTCAACGGGTCGTGATGGTAATGATGATGATGATGATTAAGGGAGTAATGGTGGTAATAGTTACGAGGATGATGATGAATATTTAATGAGATGCATCCCATTTACAAGCAACGAACGGCGCATGCGATTTCAAAATTGGCGCCATTTCGATACAATGACAGCGATTATTCGATTAGACACCCTTGTTATCTAATTAACTAAGAGACGATGATGACGATGACGACGATGTTGATGATGATTGTGATGATGATGATGATTGTGATGCTAAATATTAAGTTAAAGTTGGTGATGTTCGAATGATGACAATAAAAAGTCTCACCAATTTGCGGGAAAATTGTCAACTGCTTCTGTTCATCCGATGAATACTTTTTCAGGAAACCCAAGCGCTAAATTATCAACAACAGGTGATAGAAAATCGCGTTGTTAGGAAATGATTAAATCATCCAAAGTACTCAAGTACTCCGTTACTAATACTTTTTGTTTCTTTTTAGCGACGCTTCGTAAAATCTCTCCAACTCCTTGAACTCGGCAACGGCGATCAACAACAACAAACGGTCATAATTTCTCGATTCCAACTCCGTCGTCACCTTAGCACGACCGTGGTAACTTTTTCAAATGTTGGTGAACTCTGAGAACGGAAAAGGACGAATCCGGCACTCAAAGGTCTCCCGGAGCACGAAAGGTCTGCCGTGTACGCGCCACGGAGCATACGCCCAGGCGAGCATATATTCATTTTGAAGCAGTGTCAGAAGGAAAAGAGGAACGCTCATTGGATGCTAACCTTGTACACCGTGGGCGGAGTTTAAAGCGCTTATCACCGGGAGAAGAATGTCCAATTGATTAGCAAGCAATGACTCCACAATGGAGTCTCCGCGATGATGATTGCGATGATGATGATGATGATGGTGATGATGATGATGATGATGATGATGTGATGATGATGATGATGATGAGATGATGATGATGATGATGATGATGATGATGATGATGATGATGATATGATGATGATGATGACGACGACGACGACGACGATGGTGATGATGATGATGATGATGATGATGATGATGATGAGATGATGATGATGATGATGATGATGATGATGATGATGATGATGATGATGATGATGATGATGATGTGATGATGATGATGATGATGATGATGATGATGATGATGATGATGATGATGTGATGATGATGATGATGATGGTGATGATGATGATGAAGACTATGGCGATGATATGATGATGATGCGTGTTTGTGTGAAATATTATCCATTGTATTTATTGACATCCGAGAGATGATGACATCCATTTATCAGTTGTTCGGGGTGGGGATTGTTTTATTCCCCCTTGAGTTACAACCCACATGAGCCATGTAAACCTATCTGCTCTTGCGCTCTCTAAATGTTTCCTTAACATGAATGCAGTCCGTCATCTATTGTGATGCTGCTGCTGATGATGATTGTGGTGATGATGATTATGGTGGTGATGGTGATGGTAATGATGGCGACAATTGTGATAATGATGTCGGTGGTGATGATGATGATGATGTTGTTATTAATGATTACATAACAAAAAATGATAATAAATGGAATGAAAGAGGTCAGACTTGTGTGGATATGAAAGGTTATGAAAAAATTCTTTTGTCAAATTCCAACGGCAGATGGCAGTCGAGGTTTATTGTTCTGTGATGAATAAGGCATCCTTGCTTCATCAATCTGATATTCGTTATTAATATATTGAATAATTTTAAATAAATCATGTTTTATTATTAATTTTCATATTACTAATTAAATTCGAAACGATAAACTAATAAATTATTTAGTAACATTATTTTAAGCAGACAGATTTTTAACATGCAGTTAGCGTGTCGATAAACATTTAGAATGGTAATCTAATTAATTATGCATGAAGTTAATTATTCTTTAATTCACGATAGGTCGTTCCAAAAATAGCATTCACGTTAATTTTAATGAAACCCTTCTTGCGCGCGTGGTGCCCTGTGACGTCATCGACCTCAAGTCACGTGACTTGATACGGAGTGTTGATGATGATGATGATCCGAAGTGTTCGTCTCAGTTGTCACAACACGATTAGAATAATTGTTTAAATAATTATTTTAATATGCTTACGCCAAGTAATTTAGATATTTACTTTGAAATGTTTAAGAAATTATGGATATAATATAAATTAAAAGAAATTATGGATATAATAAGATACGAAAGACATGATGCTATATCTATGTGATGTAGATGCGATTATTTAAAGTAAATAATAAATAAATACAAACTATCAGCACATCATCATCATCATCAATCATCATCATCATCATCATCATCACATCATCATCATCATCATCATCATCATCAATCATCATCATCATCATCAATCATCATCATCATCATCATCATCATCATCATCATCATCATAAATCGCTCCCAACGCATCATGAGTCATAATCATCATCATTCTCGCTTTGAGTGGGATGTAATCTAAACGCCATATATCACAATCACCATCTTCACCATCACGATCATGACCACGACCAGACCATCACAATCATCACCATCATCATCGCCACCATCATCACCACCATCATCATCACCACCATCATCACCATCACGATCATGACCACGACCAGATCATCACCATTACCATAACCATCACAATCATCACCACCATCATCATCACCACCACGATCATGACCACGACCAGATCATCCCCATTACCATAACCATCACCATCATCATCATCATCACCATCATCATCACAATCATTATCAACATCAGAAAGAAACGTGATGTTGATGAACTGTATGTTTGAAGACTCATCATCATCGTCATCATCATCATCATCACCGTCTACCAACAAACATGAAAAACTCGTGTCAAAATGTTAAGCCTGCCACCCATCGATCCTGTTTAGTCGTGGGATTATGAAGATTCGTGAGACCACATTTCACCCACATCTCCCCCACCTCTGTCCACCCCGACCTCAACCCAAGCTACCCAAGCTCATCTAGGAGTCGATTTCACTTTTAAAATTCAATGAAACTGAAACTCGTACAGGACCACGTGATTTATGACGTCACCTCCCGGTACATACTTTGGCGCATACTTGAACGCAATTTCGGATGGATTCCCAGAAAATTTAACCTCGACCTGTGACCTATTTTCCTCTGACACGACCCAGTTTAAAGGTGACCTTTTGAGGAGAATTGTCATAGCACGGAGAGGAATGGAATGAAAATGCGATGGATGGATGAGTGAAGGAGTGAGGGAGTGAGTGAAGGAGTGAAGGAGGAAGTAGTAAGTCACTCGTTCTTTCTATCAGGAAGGATGATTTACAAACGGTTGGTAGCACTTGTCACCTGGAAGCGGGAATCGGGGGTGTGCCCTTTTAAAGGGGTTGTGTCAGTCGAAGGAAACTCGAGTAGAACGGCCCGAGCACCTGCATGAGGAAATAGGCGTCAAAACGGACGCCATCTTGAATCCTTGTTTGTCGAGCACAAACAGCCCATCACCGGGATCAGATTTTTTACGCAAACTTCGAGAAATAAGGAATGAACCTTAATTTATAATGCAAACATTTCCTGAGAGGAATTCTTGAAATATTACAGTTATTTCAGAATTTATTAATGTTTATTATTATTATTATTAAGTTTATAAATTCACAACTATAAAATTATCTCTATAATTTTTTATTAAATATCTACAATTAGATGAACATTAAGACATTTACTAAATAAAATGATAAATAATTAAATAATACGACAAGAGAACAAGCATAATTCCACCAGCATCATCATCCATGCATGCATGAGTGAACAAATTATGATATTTCCAGGAATGCATGGCATGCTGTCCGCACACACAGATGTATTGCTCGATTGTTATCCAGGTGGATTGTTTGATTGGATGATGAGGTGGATGTGGGTAGAAATAAGGACAAGTGTATCAACTGGTGAGGAATTGGAGTTTAATGCGTACTCAGTCGAGCGTGGCCATCCGTGGATCTCTTTCCCGCTGCGCACCTGAGGCAGACGAGTTCGAAAAATGATTTTGGAATGACTGCCCAAATATTGACAGGAACAACATGGCGGCAAAGTATTACTTGGGATTGTTGAAATATCTTTAAAATATTTTAATATTTAGATATTAATATTATATTTCCAATCTTGGGAACTTCTCAATTGAATACATTCAATTTAAATGTTTAACAATTAAGTTAAAATAAATTAATAAAAGATTTTTATACTTTTAATAACAACAATAATAATAATAATAATAATAATAATAATAAATAATAATAATAATAATAATAATAATAAATAATAATAATAATATAATATAATAATAATAATAATAATAATATAATAATAATAATAATAATAATAATATAATAATAATAATAATAATATAATAATAATAATATAATAATAATAATAATAATAATATAATAATAATAATAATAATAATAATAATAATAATAATAATAATAATAATAAATAATAATAATAATAATAATATAATAATAATAATAATAATATAATAATATAATAATAATAATAATAATAAACTCTATTCATCATGTACCATTTAAAAGACATTGTAGAAGTCGATGAAGATAATTGAGTTTGTTCAACTCTTTAATGGCTTCGTAGCCCTGGGCAACTGGAGATGAAGGACACTCCTAACCTCATTTACTTCCAGCTCACCTGGAGAGGTTTTTCGAGTGGATTCGATGGAACTATTGATTGAAATCATTCAATCAATCAAGCGATTGCAATTCTAGAAACAATCATGTTATTGAAATCTTGGATTCAATCAAAAGTCGATCGCAATTGCATCCAACGAAACACTTCAACATGTAACTAAAACATTTATCGATATAGCATCATTTGCGATAATTAAAACATAATAGACAACAATAAATACCAAATTTATGTTTAAACATATAATTATAATGTTTTTATATTTATTACCACCATCATCATCATCATCATCATACATTCGAATATGACGAATGCATTCGGCACAAATCTGCAAAGAGAAATTTTATCGGACTTGACCCCAAAGGACCCTTCCCCTCTCCTGTTCATGTCACTCTCTCTCCATCTTCCATGTTGTGGATGCTTTCTAGACTTTCATAGGTGGACGTGTGGAATTAAATGAATTAATTTCTTGATTCTTATAAAATGTAATGCATGCACTGCATGAATGCATGCGATATTTTTTCATTAATGCATGTGATGATACAACGTGAGTGCTTATGATGAAACGGCATTAGTGCATGTGATGATACTATATGAGTGCACGTGATGATACAATGTGAGTCCATATGATGATACAGCATTAATGTATGTGCGGAAACATCCCTCTTAAGGAATCGCGTGCAGGGGTCACGGAATTGTCATGGCGAAGTTCAAAGTTGATCATTGATGGCCAGTCATTAATAAGCACCTTGATTATAAATTCTATTCATTCTCTCATCCATCCATCACTATCTCTCAGCACGTAAGGGTCAAAAAGCTCATCTCTGTAATTTACAAGTTAAGACAAGTTAATAATAATAATAATAATAATAATAATAATAATAGTAGTAATAATAATAATAATAATAATAATAATAATAATAATAATAATAATAATAATAATAATAATAATAATAATAATAATAAATAATAATAATAATAATAATAATAATAATAATAATAATAATAATAATAATAATAATAATAATAATTAATAATAATAATAATAATAATATAATAATAATAATAATAATAATAATAATAATAATAATAATAATAATAATAATAATAATAATAAGTCTTACTATTACAATAATTTGTTGTAACAACTTTTATTGTTATTATGTGCGTAATATTAAATATATTAATAATATTGAAATATTTTGATAACTAGTAATATTGAATTAATAATACTGTTAATAATATTATGTTAATAATATTGAAAAATTCTTTCACTCGTAGTTTCCTTGTTAATGGTAGGAATGGCGGATGTATTTCAACAGCCTGTTTGTGCCCGTAAAGAGCTTAAATCGATGAGCATGGAGTGCTTGTAAGTTTCAATGACCCCACAACCTCAGCCTGCAAGTCGTCCTTCCATCATCGCCGTTTGAACTTTTCCGGGTTTTCCAGCTCCTTGATCCTCCGTCACCCTATCCATCAATCCGTCCATAAACCTATCCATCCATCCATAAACCCATCCATCCGTCTATTAATCCATCCATCCATCCTTCAATCTATTCATTATTCTATCAATCCATACTTAAGTCCATCCATCTATTCGTTTATCCATCCATTCATCCTTCCCTCCATCAATTTCGTCACAATATAACAAAGATATTCAAATGCCCGAATACCTTAGGATTGGTTATTTCCAGCAAATAATTAAAAAAAAATTTTTGTTGATTTAAAAGGTTAATTCACAAAACCGTGCTTTCTAAGTAACGGATCGATTAAAAAATTCAAATTAATATCATAAAAACAATTTATTTTAATTATAATATTAAAATTATTTCGTAGAGAAATGTCGATGGATCCCAAGAGTTTTCGTCACCACGAAGTGAGTGTAAAACGGAGAGGGAAAGATTGGGAATTGAGATAACAATCAGAGGAGAACAAGCAGTTCTTTCAATTCGCTGAGGTTTTTTGCCCCCAAAAGATCGATGAAAGTCGAGATAAGACCCTCACAAAGGAACCGGTTGTTAACGGCAGCATTTAATGCTCCTATTATCGGCCAAACACGTGCTCGAACGGACGACACACACGTGGTCGACGGAGAAAACTGGCATGACGCATGCTCGGAGTTCTTTTCATTTCGATGTTTGATGAAGCAATCCACTGCCGCTCTTCGGTTTGCTGTATTTGTTACGGATTTGGAAACGAAGTTATTCCGTTTGATGGTCAAACAGGACTTTTGTGCTGACTGCTTTTTAATCATTCCATATTTAATCATTTCATGTTTAATTATTCCATATTTAATTTTATATATTTATTTATTCCACGTTTAATTATTCCATATTTAAAGTATTTCTCTTGGTTCGGATGAGGTCTTGAAATAGAAATCATTTGTGTTATTTGAAAATATTTAAATTAATTATTATTAATAATATAACCATTAATAACATAACAATTGTTGAGTAATATGAATGAGATGACAAGAACAGTAAGTAAATATTGAATAATTGATGTTATTACTGATGCTACGAAAATATATCACCCTTGTATTACCATCCAACCTCAAATAAATCTTTATTTCACAAGAAACTCACAAACAATTTAATAAACAATGAACGTTTTTAACACGAAAATCATCGATGATGATGATGATGATGATAATGGTGGTGGTTGTGATGACGATGATGATGGTGATGGTTATGATCAGACATTAACTTTATATTTCTTTAACCAGTTCAGGAGTTCCGAAAATCACAAAAATTTATTTAAACCATCAACTAATGTCCTAATAACAGGAATCAATAATTACTGTCAGCATAAATAATAAAAAATAAACAATTACAAAAAGCAACGATAAAATTACTAATTATAAAATTAATTAAAATTACACTTTGCGGTTAAATCAGTTTTCCATGCGCGTGAGATTCAGACAGACAAGTGGTTGAAATATTCGTTGGGTACACAAAGTGTATCTGGATGGCATCGCAATGGTGACCTATGACATGTGATTTGGTATTTCGTGCCACTTTGAAGTGCCTTGAGATGAATTTACTGCTCCTTATTAAGCGTCTTTTTCAGGAATTACTCGGCAAATCTTTTAATTCGTTCCGAGTGCAATTGAGATTCTTGTTGTTTTAGTGAGTTGAGCAATTTGTACACATTACAACATTTACAAAACATTACAACATTTGCAAAGATTTACTTCTCGTGCTGCGATGATCTTGCTTTTACTCTTACGAGTAAAAATTACAATATCCTTTGTGAGCAAAGTGCCCCATTTTAGCAAGTTCTAAAATTATAAAATGTTATAAAGTATTAAAGAAATTATAATTATAATTATAATATCCATTTAAGTTGATTGTCGGCTTTTGGTCGCATGTGCAAAAGCAAGTTAATGATGTTTGAAGTAAAACATTATGGCTAATCAATTGTTAATTACTATATTAGATTTTTAGTAAAAAAAATTAACAAGTGTTACGGTATAAGATATACGAGGTCGAAATCGATTTATTTGCGTGATAATTCAAATCAGAGCTTGAAAAATAAAAATTTGGTTCCAAAAGCCACCTAGTCTGTTGAATTATTTCCAATTATTTCAAACAATTTGCGATCGAAAGCTTTCTTAAAAATGGACCTGCAACGAGATATTTTAATAATTTCACCCTTTTGATGTCAAAGCCTTAAAATAAGGTTAACTGGGAACGTTTCAAAAGAATTGTATGAAGAATTACCTCCCTAAAAAAGATAAAATTCTGGTTCTAACTCTGCTTGGAAGTCGGATTTAGGCGACCTGTGAGAGGTCTCGATCAGAAAACCAGGGAGGTCATTTTAGCTTTTTCTAAAGGGATGGGAAACCCTCGTGAAATATGAGATGAGACTTTATTTTTGCGTCTGGTCCAAAGTCACAGAGACCCATTCCCCCAAATTATGTCTTTGCAGAAAATCTTTCTTTTTTTTGCTTCTCAGGGAATAAAACCGATTTGTAGGCCTCCACCAATCAGACTGCAAAAGGGCACCCCCATCAGTCTGTGTAAATCCGATCCTACTTCGAAGTGAACTAAAATTAAAGTCGATCAAATGTTTTTCTATCAGTTTTCTTAAGTTTTTGCAATGCTGACCGAGATTACGAAAATTAAATTTATGGTGTGTGTCTGGTGTTATCATTCTCAAGACTAATGCAACAAAAAATTATGTAATTATACAATAATTTTTAAATAATTTTAATAACAAAAAACAACAATTTTTTTCTAAATAATAACTTTTATATTATAGATCATACAAATTTGAATCTACTTTTCGCACCATTTCTACCTGTGTAAATATTTTGGTTCAAAACAATGGAGCTGCTTACGCGTTGAGGCTAATGTAACAACGAGCAGCGAAGGAATAAAGGAAAAACATGCGAAGAAAAGATGTTTAGGCTGCTTGTTTTCCTTGCGGTTTTTTTGAACTATGAATCTGAACACGCTGTCAATGCACAATGCAATTCCATAACGAATGGTGGATATATTGGTCAGTCAGTCAGCATATCCCCATTTGATGGACCATGCAGTATTTACAACGACTTATTTGTGCCAGAAAAAATTACTCTAACTCTTGAACCAGGCAGTGAACTAAGGTTTGGTGCTGGGGTGATGCTTGCTGTTAATGGCACCCTCACTGCTAAGGTAGGACAGTCAATTCTTGAGTGACAAAGATAGCATTTATTAATGCTGCGTGTTTCATGGACATGCTGGATTGTTGAAATTATGAAATGTGAATCAGATATTTATTAAAACACTTACAAAGTATTTAATTATTTTGCTTCTTTTCATATATGTTATGGCATTTATCAAATGAAATGTATTTTGAAACAAGAAAATTCTGCCAAATAAAGTTGGTTCAGCTTTAACATACTCTTACAACATTTACCAATCCTTCTCCATCACATCACCTAGAACCCAACTTGCTTAAAATAAATATAATGTATTATTGCAACAATACATTACTTGTATTCTTGTTTTTAGGGACTTCCAAATCGGAGAATAACTTTGACAAAACTGAACTCGAATTCCTCTGACGTCCCGACGTGGTCGTCCGACATTCGACTCGTCGACGAGTTCAGCGTCAGTTTGGGGAGGTTGCAACTTCTCTTCAGAAACAAGTGGAGAGGAGTTTGTGCAAACAACGTCAAGTAATTTATGCGGGTTCTGTTAATAAATTATTAAATAATCAACAAAATAATGATGACTAAGTTCTGTAAATCCTATCTCATTTACAAAAGAATTATTTTAAATATTAAAAATTTGAATTAATAACATGTCAACGTTACATTAGAAATGTTTCTAATTCCTGATGCCAGCTGGACTCAGGCAGACACCGATGTAGCGTGTCGACAGTTGGGATTCGAGACCGGGAACTTCTCCTTCGGAACGTGGGCTCGAAACGACTCGTCGTATCTTCTTTTTTACGCTCCTTCGTGCCAAGGCAACGAAAGCACATTGTTTGACTGTCCACGTTTCAACCAGATCAAAATTGGGACAAACATCTGCAGTTTGTACTCCATTTCTCTTTCATTCGTATTTACTTGTGAATAAAAGGTGTATGATGTAATGTCAATTTAAACAATATTCGATCAGATTTTTTATCAACACATTTGATAAATTTTTGAGTTGAAAAGTGATTAAAAATAAATAATATGAATGTATTTCTGTAGCACCTTAAATAACTTATTATTATTATTATTAATAAACTTTTTGATAAATTTAGAGGGCCAGCAGACCATCTACTTGAAGTGCTTTGGAATCTCAGCCAGGAATTCATTGTCCGACTACTGGTGGGGTTTGGAGTTTTACAACACGACTTACATCCCCGTTCAGATTGGAAATGTCGAAACAAACGACTCGACGTCGGTACTTCAGAACGTCGACATTTTGTATGCCGGAGTGACCAAGCAGTTGCAAAGAGTACCCGCCCTGAGGGCCGACCCGACCGCCCCCTCTCTCTTGAACGTCGTAATCAAGCATTCGGCGCTCGACGGCATCAACTTTACGAACTTAATGTCGCCGACGGTCCTTCGAAACGTCACGGTTTCCAATAGTCGAGGTTAACATGGAGAAATGTTCGGATGCAATTTTTATTCTGAAAATTATTTATTTCTTTCCTCATCTTGCACGACTTAGGTCACGGCATGAACGTGGAAAGCTTGTTGGGGAGGGTGAACATCACAGACAGCATCTTCGCCGGTAACTACGGAAACGGATTCAAGGTCAAGTTCTTGGACAGGAGGTTTCAGATCGTCGACAAAGACTTGACTTTCTGCAGCCAGCCGAACATTCCGAACAAATTTCCTCAAATCATAACCGGCACGCCAGGGTTCGGATCGTCCTGCGGTCGGGTAGTCGTCTGTGATGTATTTTTGGACGTTTCGAAAAATCAATTCATTTTAAATCAAATTATTAATTTTAAGAAAATAATACAATTAACTATCAACTGATTAATTTGTTCCTTTAACATTTTCAAAATCTTATATCACTTCAATATAATAATTAATAAAATTAATTTATTCAGAGATTCACCACTTACCTCGGCCTGCGGCTCACGTTGAACATTCTGGAAATGGACATCGAGCCTGCTGCCTCGAGTTCCATCGAGGTTTTCGACGGCTACGATGCGATGTCGAAGAGAATCGGTTCGTACGACGTCGTCAACGGATCCTTTCCGATGGGAATCACGACGACCTTCAACTACGTGTTCATCAAGTTCTCCTGGAAGCTTCCCTCCGTCTGTCCGTCTCTGAAGGTTTGCGTGAAGTTCACGATGATCATCGACACTTACAAAGGTCAGATCTCATTTGGAGGTCTTTGTGTTTTAAGTGGATGTTTGAATATTCATGTTTTTGTGTCATGGAAGCTTTGCAGAATTTGTTCAAGTTTGGTAGTGCTGTTAAAAGCAGTAATTAACAATTATTTGAGGCAGGCATTTTGCTATAATTTTGATTTTTAGTTAATTGTGTTAAAATGCAGATTCAATGCCAGAGCTTTACATGAACAACACCATTGCAAGCAACAACACCCAGTATGGACTTTACATTGAAAATGTCAGAAATTACGTCATCGTCAACGAAAGCAAGATTTTGAACAATTCTTACGGAGCAGGAATTCGGATATTTGGAGGAGCTGGTGAGTCTGTTCCTGATGACATGTTTTGATTAAGTGATTGTAGCTTGTAAGATTGTAGCTTATAAGATTGCCATTTTGATTGAGTGATTATAAGTTATAAGAGTTACATTTTGTGTTGTCTGATGTAAGCCAATTATATGTTTATATGATGTTTAATAAATAAATGCCTTCTGGATTATTTGCAAATATTAACTAACTTCTATTACCAAATTCATGAGACAATCAGAAATTTAATTATGTCTCCCTCCACATAGGTGATGTTTTGATAAACTCAAGCATCGTCGAGTATAACAAGGACAGCGGTGTCAACATCACCTACGATGGCGGATGGAGGATTTTCAACCTCACCTCGTTCAGTCACAACTTCGGGCCAGGAATAAATGTCACCTTCAACGAGACGAGCGTCGACAACTTCACTCGATACGCGCGCATCCAACAGACGCACGTGTCTCGATCGACTTTCGTCGGAAACAAAGGTTACGGCATACAGGTCGGGAATTACTGCCTGCCTGGCAATGCCGTGATCGTCAACGACAGTTACTTTTCTCTCAACTCCCTGGCTGCAGTTCAAGTGTTTTCCTGTTTTCGTTCAGTTCCATTTGCCAATGCCAGCAACTTCACGATAGCCTACAACAAGTTTGATTCGAACAAGGAGCACGCCATTCGAATATCTCCGCTGATAAATGCCTTCGGTCGAATAGCGAACAACACTTTCACGAACCATCAGAAGTACGTCTTGCTGCTCGACAACACGGACAATTTTCTGCACAATCAGTTCTTTCTGCCACTTTGGACCTCTTACGAGGTTTGGGGAAATGCATTTTTGGGCAACAGAGGACACTATGTCGCCAACTTCAGATTAAGCCAAGGAAGCACCACTCAGAACATGACCGTCATGTACAACGTCTTCAAAGACAACGACCTCGGATTCTCCTTCGGAAATCAGAGTCTGGAAGCGTTGAACTACAGATTCAGAGTGAGTTCAGTTGTCTTTCTCTCCTCAAGCAACGTGTTGCTCATGAGGAACCACTTGGAAAACCCACTCTCCCCTTTTGAGGTTGCCACCCAGTTGAACGAGATGAACGTCATTCTCGATGCTTCTCAACAGTGGTGGTCAACCACGGACTACAACGTCATCATCAACAGAATATTCGACCAGTACAGTCGGTTTAATCTCGCACGCATCTCTTACCATCCTGCCCTGGACAACGGATGGCTTTGGACCACGGTGCTCACAGATAGGAGCGTTCCTCTCGAGGTGGAATTTCTGAGGGGAAACAAAATTGGTGGAAGACTATCATTGGATGCCACCCTCAGGTCTGGTCAAACCTACCGGGCGGACAGAGATGTTAGCGTTCTACTCGGTGGAAAACTATTTATAGAACCTGGAGCTAGAATTCAGTTTGCAAATAGTTTGAGCATGTCGATTGAGGGTTATGCCAAGTTTTTGGGCACAAAGGAACAGCCAATAGTTTTTGAGTCCCTGACCAATGAAACGACCTGGATTAACTCGTCTCTCATCAGATTGGTCGATGGTGTTGGGATGTACAGCGGTCGTCTCCAGGTCAGACCCTCTGAGGAGGCTGAATGGGGTACCATCTGCAGAGAAGTAGGATGTTGTTGTTGAATGTTTTATTCAACCAATAAATTATCAATTAACTTGCATTAACATTATTAATAATGGAATTGCTTAATTTATTTTCTCTGCATTCAAATAATATTTATCTTTGAAAAGGACTTTTAAAATTTTTTTTCCAGGGATGGTCACTACAAGATGCAATGCTGGCTTGCAACCAAATGGGCCTCGTGGCTGAAAACCTCGACACTTGGCAGTTCATGCCCCTGATGTCGGTCAATGCGACGATATCCGCGCTGCCCATTTACAGGTCGTACGTTCAGTGCAACAGCTTCGACACCAACCTTCTGGATTGCATTGCAGACTCCGAATACGACCATTCCTGTGACCACAGTCAGGATGTTTACCTCAAGTGCAGATCACCCTCATGGGGAGGTGAGTTCTTAAGCCACCATTAGCATATCTCATTAACATATTTCATTAGGATATTCTACATTGCATTCGTGTTTTGTGTTGAGTGTTGTTGAAATGCTACATATTTATTAATTCAATTTATTAAGTTAATTAAATTCTTAACTTTTATGTTTGAAAGATTTCTTGTGATTACATTTAGTGCTCTTAATTATTTATTCAAAAGGAGACAGGATTATTATTAGATTCACTTCAATTCATTTCAATATCTAGGAATCAGATTTTTGGGCACTGCCGTACCCAGCGTTCTTGACAATGTCGTAATCTCGGGAGGGGGTTACAACGACCCGATGGCCACTTCGACGGTTCCCGCCCTGCAAATCGACTTCAACCTACACAGTCTGAGCAACCTTAAAATACAAGACAACAGAGGGGATGGCCTGCTCGTGTATCACAACGACGTGCTCGCAAATGCAAAGCTGGTTGGTAGCACCGTCAGAAGAAATGGACGAAATGGTGTTTCTGTGAGGTCATCTCATTTTGAACTTCTCAGTTGTGTCTTGGAAGGAAATGCCAAATCTGGGTAATAGTGATGAGGAATGTTCTTGTTCTTGTTATTAAGTATTATTTCGACAAAATGCTTTTTTTCTAAATGATCTTTTTTGAGAATATTTCAGAATCTATGCAGGCTGGGTTGCAAACACAACACATTATGACTGCTGTTATTACATCCATGTGCAGAAATGCTGACCACAAAACGGAATGAATTGACATCATTATTACTTCGAGCTCCACTTGTAGTTGTTTCCATTCTCCTCATTCTAGCTTCGACTTCAATCCATCTCTGACCACTGAAGAGGCTCTCCTATTGAGATCGGGCATCACTCGCACCAATCAAATCTTCCTCTTCGATGCCAACGGCACCATAAACATCGACAGAGAGGAAGATGTCAGATGGATTTTGACTCCAAGGAAAGTTTTTCCAAACAACTCAGTACTTGAAGTTGAGATACAGGTTAATGGATCCATATATCTCTTAAATTAGATCAGTAAGTTAACAGATTGGAGCTGTTATGTTGCCATTGTTAGGATTCTGGATTTGTTCATAATTTGTGTTTCTATTCATAAATCATGGAATTATTATTCATAACCCATGATTTATTATGAATATTTGTATTTGCAAGCAGCTGTACTTGTAAATAATAGATTAGTAAAAATATTTTATTAAATATTTATTTAGGTTCGCTCATTCTACAAGGTCATGTTGGATCTGCTTGATTACAACCCTGTCAGCAGCCAGGAGGAAGTGAGGGTTTACGAAGGAAGGAAGACTTCCATCCGAGACACGACTTCCTTCTGGTCCTTGACCAATGATACCATCGACTTCCCAATTATTTCACAACTCAATTTCATCACCGTCAGGTGGTTTGTCGCCAATTCTTCTTCTGGAAGGCTGACTTTATTCGTTCGGTCGAGTAAGTTTAATAAATAAGTTTAAGAGTGTAACATATAACACGTACACTCGATCGGAATGATTGGTTTTAAAGTTTCGTGAATTCACGAATTATTGCTTTCTTCAGAGCATTACCAATGGGACTGGCCATTTCCTGTTGTATCCGTGAGGAACGTTTCCTTCGTTGAAAATGGAAGGGGTTTTGTGACTTATCAATACAATCAACCGACAAATGAATTCTACGATCTCTTTAATCGCTACCAGTGGAACAAAATAGTCTGCACCAACTCCACTTTTAATGCCAACAAATACGAAGCCATTTATGTGGCCAGCGTAAGCCGATACAACGTCCTTTACCTCCCCGATTACAGAGTCCTGGAACAAACGACCAGAGTGTCGGAGGTCGAGTTCCAAATTGAGAGGTGCACGTTCAGAAAGAACGGTCTCGGAATTGTAAGCGAACATCTCAACGTGGAATTCTCCAGCAACGTTTGGATTTGGAACATTCTGGAGAATCTCTTTGAGGAGAATCTTGGGGGTGGGATATCCCTGTATTTGCCGAGAGTGAACCTTTTGGACATTGTTTTGTACAACCACAGCGTCAACGTGAACGCGACGACATTTCGACTCAATGATAATTTTGAGTTTCGTCTCGATGGATTTTACTGCAACTCAACAATTTCAAGCAACGTCTTCGAAGATAACAAATGTCGGCCAGGATGCTTTGGCATGGCAGGTACGGAGAAGGACTTTGAGGTCATCGATAACAGATTTCAGAGGAATGCTGTACTGAGATATGTGGTCGAAATGAATATGAACAGTCATACTCCATACACGCAATGGGTGGATGCCAAAGTTGAGTACAATCTTATACAAAACAATTACAGACTCGATCCAAGCAAACACGGCGTAGCTTCTTCACCCTTGACGTATGCTTTTGGCATGCTCGGTGTGCAAAATGTTTCAATAAACAGAAATCTATTTGGTTTCAACGACTTGGACGTAGAATTTTTAGCGGGGCAAACATCTTCAAGTTTGGAGAACTACTTGGATGTAACCTTGAACTACTGGGGCACGACTGAACAAGAAACAATCAAAGGAGTAATCTTTGATTTCGATGACTGGAATAGTTTTTCAATAGCTGAGTACCATCCCTTCCTCATTAGCAATTCGTTTGATTCATACCCGTACGTTGGTCCAAAATATCGCGCGGTTTTGGACCTTAATAAGCCTCTCGGGGGTCGAATAAATGAGAACTTAATTCTGAGAAAACGCGAATCTCCATACTTGGTGGTGTCCGACTTGACAGTCATGCCCGGATATCAGCTGATAATAGAAGCTGGAGTTAGGATGCTATTCTACCCCAACGTGGGAATCTTATCTCTGGGTTCGTTGTCCATTATTGGTAACCATAACGATAAGATTAGCTTTGCACCTGTTCCGTCCTCGATCAATACGTCGATACCAGGACAATCAGAAAGTAACGTGAAGAAGAAGGTCAACCATCCCGACGTGGATGTGAAACTCGGTTACCAAATACGTCTGAGAGATGGAAAAGTGAACAAGAACGAAGGTTTTATCGAAATCTACAACAACACCGAAAAGAGGTGGTCTTTGGTCTGCGACGACAGCTTCAACGAACGAACAGCTGAGGTGTTCTGTCGGACGATGGGATTCGAAGCGACCAATTCGGCCGTGTTTAGGAGTCCGTTCTACGACATATTCGTTCTTGGTTATCCGAAGATGCACGAACAGCTCATAGAATGGTACTGGAGGGAGAGTTTCATCTGCGACGGGAGGGAGCCAGGAGTCGAAGAGTGTCGAAGGAGGATCAACTACGCACTTCCCGAGTGCATGATCACCAGGCGCTACGTCTTCGTCAGGTGCGGCGCCAGAAATATTCCAGAAAATCTCGACTATTGGGGGTCCATAAGGTTCAACCTGCCCACTTTTGAGAGTGGACAGATGACTTACGACTTCATAAGAATGGAACAAGTCGACATCTACGGTGCTGGTCGTCTCCATGGCAAAAGATCTGCCGCCGTTGAAGGCATTTTCAGGACTCCGGAGGCGAGTCAAATTAGCATTCAAAACTGCCTTTGGAATGCCATCGAATACGTGGCTGCCATAGACAGATTTTCCATCACCAACAACATCATTCAAAACAACAACGGTTACGGTATTAGCATCGTCTCTCTAAACGGACAGTCAACAGACGCTGCTGAATCTGCTTTCGTGCCTTTGATCCAAAATAGGGTGCCTTACGATGCTTACGGTTTCATCAGGATGTGTACCGTCGAGAAACTTTTAAAAGTTACTGACAGATCTCTGTTGTACTTCAAATACGACTTTGAGACCGTAGACTGTGTGAAGATATTGAGAAGTAAACAGCCAAGGAAGCGTATCGGTATCAGATTCTTACAGGTGGGAGCTTTCGTCTTTTTTCTCATCGTCTTGAAATTTCAAATTCAAATTTTAATTTTATTACGGAGAAAGAATTTAATAGACGGATTTTAGATTTTTGTGTTTTATTTGATATCCTGGTTATTACTTATTAAATTCATTACTTAACCAGCAACCTTTCTAAGGCGAGCACAACGTACTTTCAGGTCAACTTGTTCAACGACACGATGTACGAAAATGCAATCGAGATGTACAACAGCGAATTTGTCGAAGAAAGTTTGCTCATAGGACGAGTAAATCCCGAAAGTTCTCTCAGAGATCTGAAAAGGTTTTACATCTCCGGGCTACTTTACGACACTGTTACCGTGAGACTGAGGGCTTCACCCGGTTACAGAGATTACGGTTTCGTGGCAGAAGTCGTCACCATTCCAATCTCGGGCCTGTGGAGGCCAAACATTGGTCAGCATGTGTTTTACGTCATTATATCCTTTAAAGCTAAGCACTTTTTATAATTTTATGATAATTTCTTAAATAGGATAGGAGACATGATAAATAAAAGCTTTTACAAAATGGGTATTAGCAATATAAATCATTGATTAAGTTAGTTAGGTATCGTTGTTATTGTTAATTAGATATTTAATGTAAAACAACAGCTTTTTTCCAAAAATCCATCTTTCATCTAATTTTTGACTCGAAGGTGCCAATCAGGTGCAGTTGATATCAAAGAACCTCATTTCACACAACGAGGGCGGTGGCTTTTTCTTCCACAACGTCGGTGAGAACAACATGAGACTCTCATTCGAATCCAACTTCGTCACCAGGTGCGGTCTCCGCCTCATGAACATCACAATGCCGGGTGCCATCGATGTTTACGTACAGAACACGAAACTCATGACGCTGGCCAACAACTACGTCGACGACAACGCCGGCGGCGTCTTCATCAACACGACGACTCGCGACAACCAGGTTGCCATTTACGCCAACATCACCAACAACGTCATCACTCGAAATACTCACGCACATGCCCTCTACATTGAGGGTAAGAATTTCTAAGTTGTTATAGAAGATGATCATGATGATGGTAATGGCGGTAGTGATGGGGATGGTGGTGATGATGATGATAGTTATGGTTTGTAGGATGTGGAAAAAGTAATCCTGGAGTATTTTTTAAATTGCAACTTTGTTGTGTTTTCAGCTTAACTTTTTGATAAAACACCATTATGTAATAACCTCATTAATAATGTACAGGTAAGAAATAATATTATAAACTGTTACAAATATTGATTATCATAATTGATTCGGTCGACCTCGGCAGGTCACAGGTTCCAGGGTTTCGACGTGAGGTACAATTACATCGCCTTCAATGACGTCGAGTACCGAAACATTTTCTCCGCTTTTGGAATTCAACTGAATTTTACGAACAACATCGTTTACAACAACACGGGACAATGCATTATGAATGCTTCAGTTGAAGAGCTGGTTAGCTTTGTATAATATTTATTGCTGCTTCATTTTATCGCTATTTTAAACTATTTTATGATGCTTTTTTTAATCATTTTTATTTCTTTAATGATGATTTGTGATGCCTTGAAATTGAATCTTGTCATCTTGACATGGTGTTATTGATACTATAGTGTTTAAAGTTACTACCATTGTCTTTATTAATCAAATTAATTTAGTACTACTTAATTTACAATAAAATGAATAAAAAATTTTTGAATAAAATAAAAATAAATTTTATTTAATTGTAGATAAATCAAAAACATTATGTAAATATGTCTAGGTGTCCATAACCCAGCAATACACGAAGAATGCCATCTACAACAACTGGGCTTCCTCATTCAACAGAAGCACCTTTTTCCTGAAATCAGCCCAGTTCAGAATCTCGTACAACTTTCTTCTCAACCCGTACAACGTTTACGAGATATCCATGTTCAACAGGACCAAGTACTTGATTATTGTAGTAATTGTTATATAGTAACAATTAATAATAGTTATGCTTAGATGTTGAAAAATCATTGTATTTCTTGGATAAAAAACATTTTTATTGTTGCAAGTGTGAAATGCTGGAAAAATCTTAACTCGACATTCTAACATTGTGTAATATTTGATAAACAGTATTATTAATCATTGATAACACTAATAAACAATTAACTAAAAATTAAAAGTCATAATAGCAATACTAACCAATACTAATATAAATTAATAAACAATAGCAATATTAGCCAATACTAATATAAATTAATAAAAAGTAACAATAATAACCAGTAAACACTTAATAAATAACAACATTTAATAACCTCTCAGGTATATGAACGACGAGAAAGGCCTCTACCCATCTGTGGCGGCCACTTACAACTGGTGGGGCCGAGGGGGGGGGGCCTACGTGGCAGGGAGGATTTGGGACAGGAGGGATGATGACAACCTCATCCAGGTCGACTTTGAACCTTTCTTCAAGGACAATTCGTCCGTCCTGGAAGGTGATTGAATAATAATTAAACAAAAATTCATTTAGTTGTTTATAGAGATCAGAATGACATGGGGTATTATTTAAATGGGAGAATTAATTTTTAGTATTAAAATTGTATTTAATCCTCTACTTATGGCTTCAATGAAATCATCTTCACATTTCAACTTCAATGTCTGGATGAATTATTATAATAATTATTTTAATCATTAATGTAATAGTTAATTTCTGTCAGTGAATCATGCAATTTAAAATTAAGCTCACAATATAATGTTACAAAAAAACATACAATATTTGAGTTATAAAAATTATTGTTGCAATAATGTTAGTAAAAATTTAAAACGATATTTGCAATATGAATTTAACACTGCTGATATTACATTACAGTTAGTATAATTAGATTAATTACCAATTGTCGTTATTAAAAATAATTTATTTATGGTTATTATAATTATTATGGTTATTAACCACTAAATGTATTAAATATATTTATAACTATAATTAAATTATTTATAATAATTTACTGATAATAATAATTAAATTATTTGTAATAACCATGAAAGGAAAATGTTATCCTGGTTGGAAGTTTTACGGGAGCAAGTGTTACTGGTACTTTGGAGGAGCAGTGCCTTACAGTGTTGCAGATAAAACTTGCAGAGTGAGTTTTTTTTTGGTGACTTCAAAATATTATTTGCAATTGTTGAATTTCAGTTTATTATGCTTATTATTTATTATTATCTGATTCATCTTATTATCATTATTATTATTATTATACTTGCAAGCACTTTATTCACTTGTAATGATTTTGTATTTCTTTGTATTTACTTCCAAATGCTGACCAAATAAATTTATAGTTTGATGCTGAAATATTTGCTACAAAACCATTTCTTATTCAATTTATCAACAAACGGCTAACACCAGACATCGCAGTTCAATTTGCAATTCGAACGACTTAAAAAACTTTCAGGAGACTCGAGGTCGTCTGGCTTGGGCGAGGAATCCGACCGGGAGGGAAACTGGTCTCGGGGAAGTCATCTCTCAGTTTCAGTTCAACTACGACGCGTCCTGGCAAACCTGGGTCTTCTCGGAGGACAACTTTGCCTCGACGAGGTGCACCTCGCTGCAGAATTACGTCGTCGGTCAAGTCGATTGTCGTTCGCTTCTTCCTTTCATCTGCGAGAAGAGTGAGTAAATGGAGATAAAACTGACCAGTTTGTGATGCTTCATGTTTGGAAATTATTAAGTTAACTGTAATTACTTGATTAATGATCACCTGCAAACCTGAAATCAGTTTAATTGGACTGAGCTATTACATTGAGATATTTAACTTAATATTAATTAATATTTAAATTTCGTTTTTTTTCTATAAACGTCACCTGCAGGTCCGTACATCGTCCCTCAATTGAATCCCGTTCCGATCATCTTGGCAGCCGTCATTTCCGGTTGCATTCTTCTGCTCGTCCTCGTCCCTCTGACCATCCTTGCCGTCGTCAAGTCCTGTCAAAGGAAGGAAGAAAAGTCTGAACGAAGGGAATTTTTGAGGGAGTCCTTCAGGAATTCCAGGAAGAGCAATCTGGCCACCATCTCAGAGAGTGACTTGGAAGGGTGAACATTCTGTTGTTATTGTCGGTGTTGTTTTAAGTGTTGTGCATTTGTGTATTAAGTGCTTTGTTGCATTGATGATGTTGTTGTTCATTTTTATGAATGTTAATACAAAATGCTTCACTTGTCAGTGTCGTTACATATGTTTATCAATGTCGATATGCTTTACTCAGGTATTTGGATGTGTGATAGTTTTTACTCACATTATAATATTTGTATCTTTTAATTTAGATATTGTCACACAATGTCTGTTTTACATTTTTATAATTCTATAAATTTATAAATTACAAATACGTGAATGATGCATAAATACTTTTTTTAAATAATATAAGAAATTACATAATAATTTATTAATTTAGCCTAATTCAATTATTACAAAAAGTATTTACGCATAATTTATAAATTTGATCCCAAAATATTAAAAATCAATATATTGAAATTACTCATAAAGTTTCAATTTCCCTAAAAATCCGTGACCTTTCACAGACTTTCTCATTATGCCAAGCCTCTTCCTTTGAGTCCGAATCAGTTCATCAACATCTCAGGTGTCACCCTCGAAGATTCGAGCACCGATTTGGGTTCAAAGGTGAAGATTCCGTCGACATCTTCGAGTTCCAACTCGAAGGTCGTAGGAGGACCAATGAGGCTCAGATCCTCGAAACTCGACAGCGACTCAGACTCCGCATTGGTGAAGGTCGACGGGTACGCTCGACGACGCGGGAACGGCGTCGAGAACGAAATTTCCATTTTAAGCCCCAACAAGTACCAGAGAGACAGGCATGATCTCGACTACCGAACCAGGAGAATGACTGGAATCAGCAACAACGGATTCTCAGCCGACATGCCCAGGACGTCCTTCCTGCCGCCTTACAAGGAAGAATCGACTCCCAACGTGATAAGCGGAGTACCCGATCTCGGTGCCAAGTGGTTGACTCGGCAGAGCAGTTCTTCGAACGGCAAATCGCCCTCGGTCAGGTTCTCCCCCGGTCTGAAATTCCAGGCATCGAGCAGCTCGGACCCTACCCCCTCCGAGGACAGGAAGGGCAAAATTCCGAGGCCCCCGCTCGATGTGACTTTCATTTAGGTCGCATCTTCCAATGTCTGTCTGTCCTTTAGAAATTGTTGTTATTTTGGTTGTGGACTGTTTATCTGCATTTAATTTGTTATTTGAGATACTCATGGCTTGTCATTCAATTGTTTCCACATTCCAACAGAAGGATCTTGTTATGTTATGATCTTAATCGGCTCTCAATTATATTTTATCTTTGAAGTTATGTTTCTAGACATGTTTATATTTAAATTTATTTTTAAACATGCTCTCTCCTGTTGAAAAGGTTTTAATCTCGTTTTGAGTGTTTCCTAAGATGTATTTTTAGACATGTTTTCATTAATATTTCTTGGATGATTAATTAAATATTCTGTTTATTTTGTGATCCTTGTTATTCATTCCATAACATTTTGCAATATCAGGTTGATGCTCATTAAATCTATTTCAAAGTTTTCCAACAGACTTTTTTTTATCGACTCGAATATCATTTCAAAACAAAAATGTCAGGAAATGCCGGTTTCACGCTCGAGTTAGCAAGCTAATGAGCCAGAACCACTCAAAAGCTTCCCAATAGAATTTCCTTGCAGTGTTATTTTGTATCTCCTAAAATCCCCGAGAGAGAGAAAATTGCCGGAGATTCAATTTTTTTTTATCGACTCGAGTTGCCATGGATTGTTGGATTGTTGGAGAATTGCTCGTTGCTTTCGAAGTCTGGAGAGTGGATCTCGTGGGAATCGAGTTTGAATTTCAAACTGTTCAGGCTGGAGTGTCAGATATTCTGGTTCGATTAGTGATATGTGTGATATGCGTGATATGTGTGGTCGGTGAGGTTTGGTTCCCTAAATGTAGGAAGAGAATGAATAATATGGAAGGTTGGATAAAGTGATTTCCATGCTTCGTCGGTGCCTAGAGATGCATTTGTTCGCATAATTTCTTTCAAGCTATCAATATCGGAGCACAACTTAATAAAACTTTTCGTTGGCCGAAGGAATACTTCATTCAGAATCATATTTCCTCGTAACACGGGTCAAATGACATTTTGAGACCGAGGTCAATCCATTCTTAGAAGGGCTCGTCAATTAAGCTCTCCACGGTGCAAATTAATGTTTCACGCCCCTCAATTTGATGCTAATCTCGGCCTCATTTTATCCCCAGTCCTGAGATATCTTATGTTCCGGGCGATATGTCTTCCATTTTAATGCAGCTCGTTCATAACAGACATTATCGGCTCTATCTGCTCATAACTTCCCTGACAGCCTGGCACACTTTCTTCGATTTAAGACCTTCTTATGCTTTGCAGCTCTTTTAGCGGTTGTGTTCGATAATTCTTTCTGTCTCCGAAACTTTCGACCAGAGTTTCGACATTTTTTATTTTTTCTTCACGAGAAAAATCCCAGAATTTCTGAAGATAAACCACTTTTCTAAATATTCAAGAACCAGAAATGTTTGCTTTTTCTCTTCCGCTATCAAATGAGATGCTCATTGCTATCTCATTGCTATCTCGTTACTATCTCATGCTCAGCAACATTTTATGCAGATAGCATTGCTTTTCAATTCCTCGAATTTCAAACGCTAAAGCACAAATTCAGAATTCCATGCTCAAATGGATTATTCCGAGAGCCCTTACTCTTTGACCACGACTTAGATTTTGAGACTTGGTTGACCTCAGCATCAATTCCGTGTTATCCACGAACACAGTATTTCGAATGTTCAGAGCAACGTTGGTTTAGTACTCTTCATCAATCTGATTTTCAACTTCATTTCAGACGCAGTGGTTGTTATTTTTCCATCATAATGCGAACGTAAAAAATGTAAAATTTATTTCATGGAGTTGTTGACTTGGTATTTCTTATATGTAGACGACGAGATTTTCCAGCAGTGAATATTGGCAAGACACGCATTTCATTTAAACTTTGAGAGAATATGTGGTACCATTATTCCAATATCAAGTTCCCATACATCGAACAGTTGTGGTGCCTGACAATCCAGCTCTGTCGAATCAGATATTCAGTAGAAGCCAGTACCGCGCAATCTGCCCTTCATGTGCTTTATGGTCTCCTGGGTACAGACACAGACTCTCCAAAAGCCATCAACTTGCTGCATTCAAATTTTGTTTTGTTTTTTATCGGGTGATGATTTTCAGGAATTCAAAAAAAAAAAAATGTTCGGATGCTTCTTTGGTTCGAATATCAAAAATAGAACTTGAGAATTTCCACCCCGTGCGAATGGATTGTGTTGTTTTGGAGGGTTTTTGAAATGGTTTTAGTCTTAAAAGTCTTAAAAGAGGTTAACCTTTAGCCTTTAGAAGAAAACCTTCAACATATGTAGGCGCTCCATATTACTAATTTTCAGCAGTTTCATCATTGCTTTTATAAATCTTGGTACCTACGATACAACGACTGGCAGCCATACAAAATAAAATTAAATAATATAGTATAGTTATTAAGATATTATTTCTATGATTTAAAATATCAAAATAAATATTCCGCTAATTATTATTGCTGTTATTATATTATTACTATTGCACGGCATCTCCTAGGTAGGACAATTCACTTAGGCCATGGCATGGACATGGACGTGACTTAAGACCTCTTGACTCCGAAATTTATTTCCTTGGACGTCATTTGCCATCTTTTTACAGCTTAATAAACTTCCTTCCATGAATCATTCCAATTGATTGCTTTGGAAGATGAACACGCGAACACTGACACTCATTCACGACTGGAGCACGGTGTTGAACACTTGTCTTCATCTATTTATCCAGCCATCTTTCAAAGGAAAGAAATAGAAAATAATTTACCAGAAGACCATCCGTCATGGGATGCCATCAGTCGCGTTTGGACAAGCTTAAAAACCGCTTCGTCACGCAGCTTAAGTTTTTGATGTTAATTTTTGACCTCCATTTATTTCAATCGTTTTCCTTTAACTGCGAAGAACAGAAAAGAAATGGCAGAGTCATAGACACGGACATTTGCTAGGGGGCAAAACGACAGACAGAGGAGACATAAGTTAGGAAACTGGAAAAATTAGGGTAAGGCACAAGAGAAAAGCCCTTTCTCGAGTTTTGTGAGAGAAATCAGTTGACCATGCTAAAGATGCATGCATAATTTCTCCTCTTTGAAGTCCCTCTCCATGCCTGGAAGTCTGCCGCGCATCTATCCCGGAAGAACGGACGAAAAGAAGAAAACGAGGAAAAGAAAGTCGAAGAAGAAGAGGACGAAGAAGAAGCTGATGAGGCTGTGAGGGCAAAAAATAGAGCAAATATGGATGCATTACTGGGAGACATTTGCATCTAAATGCGTCGTCTTCTGGTCAGGTTTTGTTTTCGCGTCGAATATTTTGGAAGGTACTTGTGGTTATAATTGGGTGCTCAATGGCCGATTATTCGTCAGATGAATCCGTAACGATGCCACACAGTTGTTGGCGGGAGTTGTCATAGAGATTTGTTTTTTGTTGAGTGGGACAAGTGGTTGACGGAGACATGCAGATAGGCAAAGTTGGGAAGTGAGGGGATATCGAAACAGTGATAGAGCAGGTTCAGAATGAGGTGAGAGCTCAGGTTAATGAGAGACAATTATGTGACGGTCGTGCGAACAAATTCCAAACCAAACGATCTTTATTTTAATCATCATCTTTACTTGGTTTTCGACGGACTGAAACTAATTTTCCTCTAATAAAAATGGCATCATCATCAGCTCGTACTAAATCATAATAGAGAGGTTGAGAATTATTACGGAAACGAAAAAGATAATAGCAAGAATTTCGACATAAAAAAAAAATATTCTCCCGCAAAGCTCGTTAAGCTGGTTTTCTTCTGAAATTGAGAAAGACGTCTCGACATTACGACAGGACAATTGTACGCCAGGCGAGGGCATTTGTACGACCGCCGTGCAACTCTCTCCAAATGTCCATCCGAGGTTCCTACGTGTTCATCCGCAGGACTACTTTAATTTCTGATTTGTTGGTCTCGTCGCATAAAAAACAGCACAAGCCACGTTCCACGACCGGATTGGTCGAGTAAAGAACGCAAAATTAAAGAAATTTTTCATCCTTTCTCCTGCTATCCAGTCATTCATGTGGAAGTTATGATCGAAATATGGCCAATATCTGGAAATAATAGCAATTTACTATCTTTTTATGTCTTCAAATATAGCAAATTATCGTTTCCACATTTATAAAATTATTCAAAATAATTGAAGAATTTATCATGTATGGCGTGCAAGTTAGTTCAAAGGGCAGTGTTCCTGCATGTGGAGGTAATGGCAACAGTCGTAAAGTGTCGTGTTCGAAACCCAGCCTGCACTGCCACAAGCGCCTTTGGGAAGGAGCGCTATAAAAATGTTTTCCAAAAAGTACCTCTGATGCGATGCGCCATATAAATGAACTACATTTAGATATAAAAATAAAGATATTTACGTTACCAATTTCTAATAGTTTTATTAGATTGAGAAAGTAGAATATAATTAGCGCCTTTAATTGCATTTCAGTAATCAATGAAATATTTTACTTATTTATTTGGAAATTCTCTTCTATTCATTGATTTCCAACAGATGTCAGAAATGCTCCTATCGCTGAATCCCATTGTGATCGTCGATTAGATACAGAGGACAGATGCTTGCGACTGATTGCTCATCAGTCTTTGAGACAATTAAAAGTGAATTCGGTTAGCGTTTCATTTCCTATTTTAAAAATTCATTAAATCGCATTTTACGCATTTATGATGAATTAATCTCATGTAATGATTGATTATTATGAATATTTCTTAGTGCAAAATAAATTTCTAGTGTAATGGCCGTGACGCAAACATCGGTTTTTCGTGGAGGAGATGTCTGAGCAACAGGAGTTGGAAGAGATTACAAGGATGCTTCATGCATGGATGCTTCAAGAAAAGACCACTTTGGATAATGGATTATTATAAACCTAGAATCTCTGCCGTTAGATTAAATAAATAGATCATATTTTCTATCTTAAACTCTTTTCGAATGAACAATGATTTAAAGAAATAAAAGAAGTGTAAACAGGAAATAATAATAATATAATAATAATAATAATAATAATAATAATAATACTACTACTACTACTACTACTAATAATAATAATAATAATAATAATATAATAATAATAATAATAATAATAATAATAATAATAATAATAATAATAATTGTTGGGTTTTTGAAACAATAACCAGTTGAACAGAAAACTTTATTGGCGGTCAAATATTCAGGAACAGAAACTAGAACTAAATATCGCTAATGGCCAGTACGTAATATAACCAACTCGCAATCCCTATCGTATAACAACCGTATCACTCCGTAAACTTGTAGGACTCGAACCAAACTCTAAAACTCCTCGCTCCCGAGGTCTGTTCTTTTTATACCCGAAATGACGTCACAACAATAATAATAATAATAATAATAATAATAATAATAATATCTTCAATCCCCGACAACAACATGAACTTAACAACCAATCACAATGTAGCCACAAAAACATTAACATAATTATTGATTGATTGGTTAATTAAATGGATCTTTATCATTAAACACAACAAGAAGATTAAGGACGCTACATTAACATAAAATAAAAAAGGTTCATCCAAAAGCGATATTGTTATTATCGTCCGCTAATGGATGATCTGCAACGCTGAAAACTATGTTTACATGCAAAGAAACGGCAATTTAGAGAACAAATATTGCTTAGAAAAGGTCTCAATAAAATGTTCTAATTCAGATTTGTAATGTCAATAAGTGAGACACAAATTTACTCTCAAATAAAAAGTTCAAAAATAATATTAATTTGTTAATATGTTAATATTGACATATTAGCATTATTGTGTTAACATTAACTTAATAACATCAACATGTTAAAATAGTGATGCTTCATCAAATTTGCCAATTGTCTAAGAACAACGTGAATATTTATTAATGCCAATTTTTTGTCAATTTTTGAAATTTGTCAAAACGCCGACATGCCATGAAAGTTGATAGCATTTCTTAATTACATTTTAAACATTTATTCGACAATTCGCTTTGGTTGAAAACACGTTCTAAATAAAATATTTAAGCCCCAAAGTCATTCATTCAACGAAAAACTTAAATAAATCTTTTTTTTTCTAAACATGGCATTTGATCAAAAGAATATCAAAAGAATATCAAAAGAATATCAAAAAAATATCAAAAGAATATCAAAAGAATATCAAAAAAATATCAAAAGAATATCAAAAGAATATCAGATGTTTTGTCAAAAAGGAAACTCTGAGGCAATTTAAGGACTCCAATTTAGATTCCGCTGCTTAATAATTACGGCTCCAATTCGATGGAAAACTTTCAACTGCAGAGGAATGCCACAAAAACCTTCTCTTTTTTATTTTTATATAATGAAATTTATTTTTTTTTATTTTGTGAAGTTCATTTCGAAAAGGAAGTCAGCTGGAGAAGCTGGAATTTCTTGCGGTTTCCATCTCAACGTGCACTTGAATGATGTTGCCATGGAAACGCCATCACGCAAGGAAGGACACAGGCTTCTCAGATGTGCCTGAAAAGTGGATTCGAAATGAAATAAAAATTGCGAATCTGCGTTTTAAACCGATCAGCAACATTTTATAGGATGAGAATTGCAGTACGAATATAAATATGCTCATGAATTTAAATATGAATCTGAATATGAATATGAGCTTAAAAGTTGCTGCAACAGGATGTTGTGACTGGATCTTTAAGCCGAGATGCATGACTTGTTGATTGGTCATTACAAATTAAGACGAAGTATTTATAAAGAAATTTTTTTTGCTATGCATCGCAGAACAATTATAATTTCAGAGTCAAAAAATTAAAAACTTTCTCTGAATATAAAACCCAAATTAATTAAAATATCTTTTATTTTTTACAGTTTGTCCACTAAATCTGATTCGTCGTTTTCGATTAAAAAGCCAATCATGAATTTTTCTATTTATTTATTTTTTCAAATCTTTTGAATTCGTTTTTTTTTAAACACTTTTGAGTCACTTGATTGAGTTATGTTTGCTGCACATCGTCGTCATTATCATCATCTTCATCATTATCGTCATCATCATTATAATCACCACCGTCCCCGTCATCATCATCTTCATCATTATTGTCATCATCAGCATCGTCATCATCATCTTCATCATTATCGTCATCATCAGCATCGTCATCATCATCTTCATCATTATCATCATCATTATCATCATCATCAGCCAAGAAAACCTACTACAACCTCAGGATTCGCCAGCTTAGGTGTTCTTCGAGGGGAGATGTTGATGGGATGCAGATGGCGGGAAGTTGAACAGGATGGTTGAAGTCGTCTGCTTGGAAAATCTTCTTCCTTCGTGACGTCATCAAAACGAGAACTTTGGTTGGAAATTAGTTTTTGGTTTGGAAAAAGAGTGGCAGACGTATAGGTAGATATTCATAATATATTCATAATACTGAGATAATGAAGAATTATTATTATTATTATTATTGTTGTTGTTGTTTTTATTATTATTTATAAATACTGAAAATAATGAATTACTATCGATAATATGTACGAAATGATTATTTCCTCGCAATGTTTGATTCGGGGGCAATTATTCGAACTCTGGAGACGCTCAATCACAGAAAAACTTTTTTAAGATTATTCATAACAATCCAACCCAATCCAACCCAATCCAACCCAATCCAACCCAACCAGTCTCAACCACTCACAACCCACTGGAAACAACTCTCAAAGATACTAAAAACTTTCCGGTCCTGTATTATTTGTAGTATTTCCTTCTTCATTTTTCTTCGGTAGCAGAATTAGAGGTGGCCACAATTTAATTGCCTTTTGTGAAATTTCGCAGGTAATTTTCACCTGCTTCATGTTTTAAGAGTTGGAATGCTATTATTCGTTTCTTCACGAGTAAGTTGAGAAGGACGACGATTGCGTTAAGAAATTTCGGTATTCTTGTCTCCCCATTTCGGTATTCATTTCAAGTTGGCATGCACAGCAGCACTGCATCGTGGTCTCCAGTGGAGAAGAGAGTCATTTTGATGGAGGGACAGTGGTCGCTTCGTTTGCTCGAGTTTAAAAGTGGACTCCAATCATAAAGGTGTCACCGTTTTCTTTCACTTCCAGCGGTATTGTTGAAGTGAAAATTTACATGTTTAAATGTAAATAATTTAATATTTTAAGAGATAAACTTCTAAGTTTTTTAAACGATACGAACATTTTTAAACTTCAATAATTATTAAAATTCGTTCGAACCTTGAAATAGTTTGTAAGATCGTCTTCAGTTGTAAAAATCTGAGGACAGCAACATAAACAAGGAGTAATAACTCAACAACTGGAGTTCGATTTGTTGAAATCTCCGAAGCGTATGCAAACATTTGTCTTTGGAAATTGAATTCCTGATGACAATGACTTATTTGAAAGCAAAAAAGAGAAACGTGAGGTCATGACAATTCCAAAATGCTGGCAGTCGTCATAGCCATGTCCCTGATATTTCATGACCAACCCCCCCAGTGGTCTGCCCGAGGAGCAGGTACTTGTTTTCAATTATTTTGTTGTCGTTGCTTCAGTTGTTGTTGTTGTTGTGAGATTATTGAGCTGTTGCTGGAATTGTGTCTCAAACAATTTCAAAAACGCATAAATTTATTTGTCGTTGTGTTCGATTGATTTGTTGTTGACTTTCAATTGGATGTTGTTCCTTTGTGCAACACGAATTTGCATAAACAAGCATAAATTTACCATCGTAAAGTCACATTCTGTTAAGCGACTTTTTCATTGCCATCACCACCATCGTCATCATCACCACCATCGTCATCGTCATCATCATCGTCATCATCATCAAGATGTCGTCATCGTCATGTTTTGTAAAATTTATCAAAATTACCACTAAAAAATTCATATCATATTCATGATTTTGTTGCAATAAATAATCAATAATTGTTAAAATAACGTCAATATCATCAATTTTAAACAATTAAAAAAAGCATTTCGAGAATGTCATTTGAACTTAATTTTTGAAATTGAAATTAACATTTAAATAACTAACATTTAACTAATTAACGTTTAAATAAATAACATTTAAATATATTTTATAAAGGCGCAAATCATTAACAAAACGTTGTAAATGCTTGTGTTTAATGTCAAGTATGGTGAGATGTTTTAAGCCAGAATATAATAAGCAAGAATACCATCTTTGATTTAAACTTGGAAAATTAAAAGGCCATGGAATGATGGATGGAAGAGTATTGAACGAGTGCATCGCCATATTTTTCCGTTGCAAAATAATTAAAATCGTGAAAAGAATAACTACGATTTTATATCCAGTGGTAAGTAATTGTCATCGAAGAATAACGAATGAATTGCCAGAGTGAATGGCGTGTCCATGCATTTTAATTCACGGATGACTTCAGAAATTTATGGGCTCAGAAAATCCTGCCATGAGAACAAATGCGGAGACACATCTTCAGCGTGGATCTGGAATTTCCAGCGTTACGGAATGAATTTGTGGCTACCTTAAAATGAGTGGCAGACGTTCAAAAGGTTCTTGAAAAGCGGCAAGTTGCGCAGAAGTTGTGAGGTCAAATTTTTACCAACCATGAATTTTTAAAACGTTTATTGGTAAAATGATCTCTTAGAAATCATTTCAACTTAAAAATGATTATTAATCGACAATATTATAACATCTACAGTAGAATTATTGCAACAGTAATTAACTTGAATTGTTTTAGAATTGTGCTTAAAAGTTGAAAAGTCCATCTTAAAGGGATCTTGCAGCCCAATAACTTTCAACCTTAGGCGCGAGTGTCAACAAGTGCCATTTCCAAGTGCACGAGAGACTGGAAATAACTCCCATGTCGGCCACGTTCTAACAACTTCCTTCCCGCGTGGAGGGAGTAAAAGTGGAATGAGATTTAATTATGCAAGTAATTCCCGACGAATCACAACAACATCAACGCGCGATTGAGTGAGTGAGAATGGATTGAATTGCATTGAATTGAAGCGAGTTTTAAAAGATGAAAATGACTTGAGCATAATAACATTAATAACGCTAGGAAATCATGACATTACGACATTACTTTGAAATTGTTACACATTTTGTGGTTGATGGCTGTGACGATTACTGATGGTCGGGGTTGCTTTAATTCCATCCCATAAACTGGAACAAGCATGGAAGTTAGGCCAATAAATTTATTATGACAGTCCAAAAAATAATATTAAATTATAAAATATTAATAATAATATTAATATTCTCACAGTCAGCAACAGTAATAATGCAATAATGTGTTATACAATTATATAATAATAATATGGATGATAATATTTATTGTCAAAATAGACAGATGGACGACTGGTTTAGTCCAAGTTAGAATTAAATCACTCCGTGGCAACCATTTTTATTTGATAATTCGAATCTTTTTTATTTGATAATTCGAATCTTTTTTATTTTTCACCCAGGGGGCTCTTTGTGGCGGTGCAAGTTGGGGTCGCGAACACGACACGTAGCGATTGTTGCCTTCACCGTCGTCCTCAGGCACGCTACCCTCTGAGCCAACTTGCACGCCACTGAATCTGAATAGAATTTTATAATTTTTAGTGCTAGTTACCTCGAATAAAATACTTTTATGGTTCAATTTTGTTATTAAAACAAATAAAAATATTAAAATAAAAAAACCTGTCTGGCCATTATTGGCTTCACAAATAATCTGAGTGCTCAAGATGTGATTGAATCCGTTTAAAAAATGGATTATTCCCAAAGTCACCTTAAGAAGTTTAATTCGAAAATTCCTCGCAATTCCGAGACTGTTTATTTTTCAATTTCCTCTACGAAACACAATTCATTTGATGACAAATTTTCCTCACAAACAAGGAAAGAACTCCTGACGGCGATTTTTGTAGAATCCGAGATTTTCATTTCTTGAAATTTAACAAGAAAAAGGTTTTATCTAAACCGGGTGCACCTCAAAGGATGAAATTCAGACGACTAATTACTCAGAAAAACTCTTGCGAGAGGCTAGAAATTGAACTCCTAACAGAACTGCACCAAACCGAGAGTTTCGAACACAAGGGCCACCGACGCCCAATGCATAGGCTGAAACTCAGACACTAGAAACGAGAAAAGAGAAGACAGATACGTTAAGGCAAAGAGGCACAATGAGACATCATGTATACATTGAAGCAGTTATACATTGAGGGATATACTGAGGGATACATTAGGGAAGAGATACAAAATATACGGTGAAGCATGGGGATACATTAGGGAAGAGATATAGAAGAGAGCCTAGAACTTTATTACGTCGTCGATCAGGTTCCACTCTGAATTATCAATTGAATTTGAAGACCATTTCCTGGGAAGGACGATTCTGTAAATGAAAATAACGACCCGTGATGACTGTGGCGATGATGATGACGACGACGATGGTGACGATGGCGATGATGACGATATTGATGATTACGACGACGACTACGATGACAATATAAATAACGTTGATGACTATGGGCATCCTGTCGGAGTTACTCGATACACAAACAATGCCCTCAACCTCGCCCCATCAAAGGGCGCTTCCACACGACAGGGCGTGCAGCAAGTACGTCTGAAAAGAATCGATAATGCAGAGAGCGAGGAAACGATCATTGCATGACAATTTCTGCAAACGACCCTGGTGCTATTTGCATCGAAAGACTCCGGAAAATCTCTTTAACTGTTTGTTTACAGTGCGCTTATTGCCCTCCCCTCCACTCATTGGTCCGTTTTCAGGACACGTGATCGGACACCGTCCGTGATCTCCTAATTGTGACGTCTGGCTTTCTTTATTCGCCCTCTCAGGTACATTCTGAGGTTCAGTTAAGCCCGGGCAGTTGGTACCTTCAATTTCTTTCAATTCTCAAACAGCCGCTAAGAATCCGTTACCTTGGCAACTACTCGGCTTAGAATTGCTCGCATTTGTGTCCTCTACGTGAAATAATTTCCTCTAAAGATGGACAGAATGAGAATGAATGAGAGAAGAAAATGGAGAGAAACTCGGTCTGCGATGAAGAGATTCGTTCTGAGACATCAGTCGAAAGTAAAAAACATGAAGCAGCACAACAAAAGAGGAGGACGGCGGGATTTTCGGGCCAAAATTTTGAAGAAAGAGCGACTGATTTACTCAAATGGTTGGTGCAAGACACCGGCAAAAAAGATTTAGTCCGCCATTTCCATCCGAGGTTTCGAGGAGAGTTGAAACTCGTAAAAATATGGAAAGGAGGAAGCCTCTCGCGGATTCATTCCATTCCTTAATCTCCATCAAGCATGCTTTATTCTCTCTTTAGAGTCACTCTCGAATAAAAATTGATTTTTCACTTTTTCCCAGTAATTCGCTTGCATTATTTGATTGAAAATTAAATAATAGTGAATAAAAATAATAATAATAATATATCATATTATAGTATGTTATATAAAATAAGAATAATGTATGATAATTAGTTAATATCCTCATATTGGCATTAAATGTCGAATTCGAAAAAAAAAACGGCTAGAAAAAAGGCATTTTCAGGCATAAATTCCAGCCCGGTAGCTGAACTTTTGACCTTTGCATGATAGCACCGGAGCTGTGACGTGGCCATAATGCGGATAAGAACGCATTTGAATGATCGGCTTGAATTGCAGTGCAGCCTCTGAATGAAATTCTCCGTTTCCACTTTCAGTTGTCGACAATTGGTGCGATCTGGATACTGGACCGGCGGATCTTTTGGACCTCAACAAGCAGAAGCACTCGGTCTACGCCAGTGTCACCAGGGATGGTTCCGTGTGGGTGAGACTCGGGCTAGACCACTCCCCCCACATGGATTGGAGCCTGATAGAAAGGAAAAAGTTCAGAGTTCAAACGCCTTTTCTCAACGACTCCGAGATCAGCCTTCTGCAAAACCTCACCTACTCAGATTACTGCGTCGTCACAGATCTCGACCTTCAATTGAACGTCGCCAGCGCTTGGAATCCATCCTTCGTGACCTTCTTCGACCCTGTCAATAAAGAAGTCAAGATTCTGAGCCTCAAAAACATCAGGGACTGCTCAATCAACACGAGAATCTCACTCACTTCGAACGGACAGTCCCTGAAATGCGAAGGTTCGAGGGTTGGTTCCTGCACCTTCAAAAACGTGCCTGTTAAAGACCCGCCGACCACCCGCTCTCCGCCATTCACTTCAACCACGTCACCTGGAAACACCAGCCTCCCTACCAGTCCCTCGTGGTTCATCAAGTACGTCAGTCTCGACCTCCACGGACCCGACTTCTGGGTTTGCCCTGCACAGGAAGAAAAAAGTTGGTACACGTTCAACGGCTCGTTCTACCACGTTTACGTCAAAGTGGATGCGTGTAATCCTCCAAATGGTTGGTTTTCCTTCGGAGTCGCCGATGTTTTTCTTGATTTAAAAAAATCCAATTTTAAATGTTTCAATGGCGAATTTTCAAAAGCTGCTCAAGTAAAATTGGGCTAGCGCAGAAATGTCAAAGGAAATTTGGCGCATTATCAATCGTGCATCGCCTGGGATGAAAATTTTCCAAGGCATGATGACCGACTCTCGATAGACATTCCTTTTCAGAAATCTTGACAAATAACTTCATAACTTCGAAAAGCTTTTCTCCCATTTAATGTTTACGCCACTATTTTGTTTTTTGTTTTTTGAAAACTCTCTGATAAAATTCTCTGAAACTTCAAAAATGCGTTTCCAAATTCGCTTCGAAGCAGTTGAATTTACGAGACATTTTAAGTCCAACTTCTGAGTACCACTGGAGCGTGCGGCCTACGAAATGAAGCGGCAAATCTTGAATTTTGTCATCGTGTGACGGATAATTCTCCATTAGCTCGAGGAATAATGAGGTATTCAAAGGCGTTAATTATTTATTTGCCTTTCAAGACGATGGCTGATATCAAAGCCCGTACAAGGAAGGAAGGCAAAGGCACTCATCTCGGCACCATAAGATATCGGCACTGGGGAGACGGAAGCGCTGCCTGAGGGCGAACACTGGAAAAATGTTGATTTGTTGTAGTGACTTCCATGAAATGCTGAAACCTAGGAATGTTTCCAGCGGTTTTAGTCTCGGAAATTTCACAAAAACGGGACCGACGTTCGAAGTATTTCGATTTTGGGGAGTCACAAAATTAAGGCTTCGATCGCGTTTCATCGAACACTTTTTGACTTTCTAAACAGCAATTACACACGAGTCGACGATACGAAATTATTTCAGCTTTTTCCAGATTATTTCGGCCTTAAGATGCATAATTGGACATTAAGCGATGTTTAATCAATCACAGTTTTTTCCTGATGTCTGACGACAACGATAATGGTGATGACGACGACTTCGGTGTTGATGATGATGACGATGACGACAAAGATAAAGAAGATGATGACGATGATGATATTGATTGCATATACTGTCCATTATGGAAGCGGGTAACGATAAGTTAATTTCTATCTTAATTGCTTTCCTATTTCCCGTTCGCATCCGACGAGCTTATTTGGAGACGCAGAAATAAAACATAAAATGTCAATTAAATGACTCATTTAGTAATTCTTTAAATTGCAATGAAAATAATGAGATATTGAATCAACATTTCAATTCTCAAATTCTTGAAAATTTAAAAATATCTAATTACAAACAGTTGATGCATTCCTAGGAAATGAATGAATGAATGAATGAATGAATGAAAAAGTGGCCAGTTCCAGGTGAAGTGTCAATTGGGGAGGAGTGAACCATAAGAAGCAGTGGAGTAATTTCCAGCATGAATTATTGCAGTCCTATGTTCTCCTTGTAATTAGGCTGTCTTCACTTGAGAAAATTTGAAAAGTATTTTTGTTCTGGCACACTCTTTCCAACAAGATGAAGATGACTCTGCCAGGTCATTTGTGACGGTGTTATGATGTGACGATGAATGAGTGGTGGAGTGACGTGACGGTGAGGCAAAGGATGGAATTGTATGGATTTAAATGTTGAATGAACTAAATTGGCTGTGAATGGATTTTCGATGAATGAACTGATAATAAATGAAGTGATGGTTGAATGAACCGATAATGAATGAAAATATGGTGAATGAACTGATAATGAATGAAAATATGGTGAATGAACTGATAGTGAATGAATCGGCGGTGAGCGGATTGTTGTGGTTTTTCGTGGAGAAAGAAGAAAAGAGGATGAAGAATATAATTAGCTGGAGGCAGGCAGGAGATAACAGAAGTCTTGATTCCTTTTGCAAAGATTGCTCCCTTATTAGGAGATTGTTCGAATCAACGATATTTTCCCCAAGCAACGTGACTGGATTTTATTTATTGAAAACTTTCCATGACGACGACGACGACGATGATTCAGGAAATTAAGGATTATCGAGGCCAGCAGATGGAAGAACTTGGAATGAACACTTTTCAATGAATAGTCACCGATGTACTGTGTTTGTGTGCGTGTGATATTTCATTCAAGTAGTTATTATTCAAATAAATATACATGTATGTTATATCTAATACTTAATAATATATTTATTGTTATTACATAATATTATATATAATATGTATATATAATAATTTATTGCATTCGTCTTTGTTGAGAATTTCATAGAATTTGAATGAGACGAAATTCTGCTTTTGAATCCACAGTTTTATCGAATCTTTCATCGATTTTTCCGTTTCTCCGAGCAAACAATTCCTGCCAGTCGAAACTTGTCGGGTCGCTATCTCCATGGCAACCAATAAACTCGACCCTCAACGAGGATTTAATACTGGTGGAGATCCTAATTCATGTAACATTTCCAATTAAAAATTCCTTCATCCGTAACTTGCTCGAGGCAGAAACGGTCAACGTTGATTGCACTCACTGATATACAACTCCATTTCTGCTCCTCCAAGGCTTTATGAATGGCGATAACAGTAATAATAATAATAATGATGATAATAATAATAATAATAATAATAATAATAATAATAATAATAATAATAATAATAATAATAATAATAATATAATAATAATAATAATAATAATAATAATAATAATAATAATAATAATAATAATATAATTTAAAAAGGAAATAATGATATAATGCATTATCATTAATAATGAAAATGACTGCATTTGTTAAATTTGGATTATGGCTAGTACTCGCCGGATGTATTTATGATGAGGACATCTATTGCACTTTGCTAATGACGACGACGACGACGACAATGACGGTGATGGCGATGATGATGATGATGATGTGGAAGAGAGTGGCGTGTTAAGGATAAGCAGAGCAAAATAATGGCGACGGGACCTCAGAATGATTTGTTGAGCACTCCTTTGGTACAACTCATGCGCAAGCGGGACCGCAGCAGGCGTATAAATTTGATTAGCGCCAAGCAAACCAGGCGCCATTCCTAAACATTGATTACAAGCTCTTCACAAGCGTTTCGAGTCCAACAGACGTCAAGTGAGGATGCAGAGGAGTAGCAAAGTAATGGACCATAAAGCTAACGAGTTCATTAATTGCGAATATTACTTCATTAATTATGACTTAGTTAACTAATGTCTTATGCATTAATTAAATAGCAAAAACATGACCTAAAAAGCTTAGAAGTAACTCAAGACAGTAACACATTACTCGGATAATTGTTTAGCGAAATACCCCAGATGAATGAAATATGATGCATAATTAAATTCCAAGCAATTCACCTAAGGACACGTGACAATGCACATGGAAAATTTGAAAAGTGACTTGTCCCGTTGCTTTCTCTATTCTCTTTCATTTTCAATCAAAATCGATTATCAGAATGGAGGGCAATCCAACCGCTCAGAAACCCAACCAACCCAAACCACCGAACTTTTTGTAAAATACGAAATATACGAAAAATACTGAAAATACGAAACTAACGAAAATGAAATTTATTTTTAAATCCAGGAACATAAGTTTAGCACCATGTTATTTCATCTCATTCACTTCACTTTCAATTTTTCACTTTCACTTTAATATGTTTTTATTAGAAGAAAAGTTTTAAAAAAAATTGATTCTCATGAAAGAAAGACCACTGGGCAATGAAGGGGCGACACTTTGGACAACCAATCAGAAGAGAGTAGGGTGGGTGCCAATCATGAGCCCCCTCGAAACAGGGGCTTAATTGTCCTGCTCGTGATAGATGTCGCTAAACTATCTTCAAGCTTCTCCAATCGATATTCAATGGTTTACATTTTCCAGCATTTAATGAAATGTTTTGGTGTTTCAATGAGCGATTTTAATGGATTAAATGCCTTGTTTAATTGAAATGTTTAAATTAATAGAATTGATAATATTTATAGAACTGATTAAATGTTTGAAATGAACGAAGCGCATGAATCGAACTAGTTTGAATTGAATGAATGAATAAATGAATGATTGAGAGACGGAATTAACATTGATTTTAATAGATGGTTAGAAGTCGAAATGGTTTAGATTGCTTAGGAATTGGTGTCTCCAAGACTTTTAACTTTTTGAGACTCTCATTCACGTGTTTTGTGGCTTAAAGTAAATCGCTTGTTGATTGAATGATTGATTGAAGGTGGAATTGAATTAAATGATTTTTTCCATGTCCTTTCTAATGTCGTTTTAGTTTCTGATTGCTCCCAGCGGGTGGACCGTGGCTTGAAATCGTGGAGAATTCATTTGTTATACATATTATTACCGTATTTTCACTCATATTACACGCATTATGTTCGATTTTACTTGACAAGCACCCTGCTCTGCGTGCTATAATCGTATGCGTGTTATGCTAAATTAAATTTACATGAATTTGATTTCCGACCAACAAAAACAAAAAATTTAAATTACTTTTGATTGTTTTATTTTGAAGCTTTAGACTATATTTTAAATTTTAAATAGTTTATAATTAATGGGATTTAATGCATTGCACAAAGAACTACAGAAGCATATGTGGCAAAACAGTCGTATTAATCATTGAATTGTCCGGCTCACGAATTTGTGTCATAAACTTGAATTTAATTGAAATTAATTGATGGCAAATGTAGGAAAGTTGTAGGGTATTGTACTATTTTATGTATCTTTGTCATAATTATTCAACTATTTGTTACTCATAATTATAATTGGTGTTAGTGTTTTCACTTTGTGTGAAAATGTTTTTTCAGCACCGATGGTTCAGATAGAGCTTTGGTTGGTACCGTTTAACATTTTAATAGTCAAACATCACATGGATAGATTTATTGTAGCAAATGTCTTCAATTTCTTAATGATCCTGCTATAAAAATTCTTTGAACACTTCTCAAAAGCATGGAATAAAGTAGATACAATTTTGATACTAGTGTCAGTTATCAGTCTTTTGCAGTTTTTAGTGGAAAACATAATGAAAGTCTTAGCCCATTCTCTTGGAACCCATTATGAAGATTCAAATTGGTAACTGTAATGAATTACCACCACTGCTCTGGCTTTGGTTTTGACCATACTTCCATGTTAAAGTTGATGCACTGTTTGAACCTCAACAATTCTGCACCTTCACAGCTTCGCTGTTTCATCTGCTCCAAGAATTGATCTCAAAATGTTTAAAGGTGTCTTTTAGGATTTGTGCATTCAAAATATGTGATTTCCACATTTATGGAATCTGCGAAAATCGTGCCTTTTAAACTGCCAATCGTCAGGAAGCCCTTGTCCGACAGTAATTCTGGTTCTAACTGACAATCCGTTTTTTTCACGAATTTTGAGATCCATGAAGGACCTGCCTTGGAATCATTAATTACGTTCTCATCGGCCGACATCCGGACTTTTAGATGGATGGCTTTTGTTGAAACTCTTCGGTTTCTCTTCCTTTGTTCCAAAACCCATAGCTTTAGATCAGACTCTAACTTTGGCCATTTCGCATTTTGGCCACGGCATGCACGTTGCCACGGGTTCAGTTTCTCAAGCAATCATTCCTTCTTTCTCCATTCGCGAACCGACACCTCATTAACGTTGAACTCCCGAGCAGCTGCTCTGTTACCTTTGTCTTTTGCTCTAGAAACAACTTGAGGCTTATTGGCAACGAGTTACGTTTATCAGACACTTTCTTAACGACATCGATATTTCAATCAGAAATAAATAATGTTTTGTTAACGTCCGTTGCATATCTAGATGATTAGGACTGTCCCTCAGCGGGGTTTGAATCCGCGCTGCCATCGCAAGAGGAGCAGCCTTAACCGTTAGGCCATGCGATATTTCAATCAAGAGCACTTCTGTCTATATATCACTTGTATATCTAGATACTAGATATCTATGTATCTAGCACTTCAAGCACCGGCCGCTCAGCCAACAGAAGATTTTTTTGACAATTTTTATATTTGATTTGATTGTTTTATATATTAGAAACTGTTTCAATGAAATATTTTAATTTTCTGTTTTATTCATGCTTTACGTAATGTCTGACACTTTGCATAATTCGTCAATGATTCTCATTGAATTTAAACTCTATTTGAACATGATGATTAAATAAAAAATAAGTTTAATTAAAAATACAGTTATGTGATTATTTGTTAAATATATTTAGCAAAAGAAAAAAAAATGTGTTATGTGTGCGTGTTATAATCGTTTGTGTGTTAATTTCGTAAAAATACGGTAGTTATTCATCATGTGTTAATGACATAATAATTAGAAGCAATTATTACAACATTATAATTAAGCAATGCCTTAGAATATTATAGTTGTTATCCTGGCGAAAAATGATTCCTAAATAATTCCACGTTTGATTTAAGAAATGAATGAGATGACTCCTGAATTGTTGATGTATTTATGAATTTTATATTTTAGCAAATTTATTAGTCTCATATTTCACTGCGCGAAGAATAAATTACACTTCATGACAATTTATTTTTTTCTATTATTTTTCTGAAGTTGTTTTATTATTATTTTTGGAAAGTTTAAAGCCGCTTTCAGAAATTCTGTTTGAGACAGTTTGGATACTGTGAGACTCTCACCTTAAAAGCATCTCTTGGCTCAGACGTTGAAGAATATTTTTGGCATTTTACATTTCTTCTACTTAATAATTAATTACTTTATTCGTAATTAAATGCTATGTTTATTAATTTGGAGTTATTTCCATTTATTTTAGTTCCGCATTCGATAAAAGTTTAATGAGCTTATACATGCCTACAAAAATTTATTTTTAAGGATATTTTGAATTATTATCATCCGAGATTGAAATATTACAATGCTAAATTATTGCTTACAAATGTCGGAGATTTGCCTGAAGATGTGGCACATAAATAACAAATATTTATGACTTTATTCTTATTAATCATTAATTTTATATTATTTCACCTCAAAAGGATGAATTGTCACGTACGACATTTTATTTGTTGTTTATTTCGGTGAAAAAAAAATGTTTTCAAAAACATGATTTGAATTAATTTCTCTAAAAACTATTTTTATTCAGGTGAAGTTCTGAAATAAATACTTCTTGTTGATGTAAGACATTTGCCTTTGGATGCTAAATTGGATTGAACGTTGGGCCGCAAATTAAGGAAAATGAATTGCTTGTTTGGAAGAAGTTTTATTTTTCAGTAAAGAATTAAATAAATTATGATTAATGTATTTTCATAAATTGTTGCTGTGCGTTTTCAAATTTTAAATATAATAAACTAGTTGGAATAAAATAAAAAACAAATTTAAAAAAATAGAGCCTTGAAAATGTTGCGAAAGGAGAAAAATTACAAACACGTTTGAAGTCTGTTCATCCTGAGGTCACCAATTTATTTATTATTCATTCATTCATAATTCATTACTTTTTATTAATTAATTATTTTCATTATTATTAATATTATTTCTAACTATTCTTGAATACTATATATTACATATGTAATAACACTGATCGAGAGTGTCTTAATTGGCTTTGGACACTCAACGTTGCCATGACCATCTCAAGACCTATGGGGTTTAGACCATCGTTATCATCATCATCATCATCATCATCATCAGCATCATCATCATCATCATCATCATCATCATCATCATCAGCATCATCATCATCATCATCATCATCATCATCATCATCATCATCATCATCATCATCATCATCATCATCATCATCACATCATCATCATCATCATCATCATCATCATCATCATCATCATCATCATCATCATCATCATCATCATCATCATCATCATCATCATCACATCATCATCATCATCATCATCA